>JANHGB010031649.1:0-10264 GCA_026283785.1 Coracopsis vasa
TGCATCACCCCCTGCCCACCCCAACAGCACAACGCGCTCTCCCACATCGTTGTTCCCAAAAATACTTTATTTATAACAATATATCCATTATCTATAACATGATCCAAAAATACAGATATACATTTTTTACTTTACATTCTTTCTTTTTTTTAATAAAAAGATTTATATTCTCTTCCATTTACAAAGGGAACAAAGATCTAATTACTTTAAAAAATAGAACAATTGGGTTAAAGTCATTTCATCTCCAGTTTGGACAAGCTGCAATAAAGCTGAACCCCACAAGGTATTCGGGTATTTGGACAATCTTTAGTGGAACATTCCTTTGTGGATCCTGTTCACCCTTCTCCATGAAAGTATATTTAACACTGTACATTCAAAACTCAGGAGAAAGATTTAAATCCCTTAGTAAGCAAAAATGAAGGCCACCGGTATTTCTGTCTATAAGGTGTCTTAAAAATTGGCCAAGAGACACTCTTGAGCCTGTCAGAGCCCCCACACTGGTGTGTTCTGAGTGGGACAGTTTATTGCTGGTATCGGATCATTTGAGACCTTACGTTGTAAAGAAAAGCAGTATGTTGTACCGCACGCTATTTATGAACTCTAGCAAACTCTTTCCTTTTGAGTGCTGACCCTAACTTCCAGAGCTTATTTTTGCTTTGCTGGTTAAAGTGGAAAGTGTTTGCTCTTCCAAGCCCAAAAAAGCACTTGTTAACAAAACGTGTTTTGCTGTCCTACTTGACTACCTTCTCAGAGCTGAGGGTGGTTAGCTTTGCAGTGACTAAGCCACAGCTGCACACTTCTGTATGGGTATACTTTCAGCAAGACTTCCAGAGAGGTGCAGTGGGATTTTTCAGATTGTTTTAAATCAAATGCTTGACCTATGGTGACACCACTACTAATAAAGCCTTGGGGGGAAATAGGGGAAAGAGTAATATATAATACTATTGGGTGGAAGGGGAAAATAAAACCTGAAAGAGCATCACCACTACTCTTCAGAACACAGTCAACACTCCTCCATCAATCCAGTGTAGCAGGTCAATGAGGTACAGGTCTCACTCATGGGCTACTGAATTACAGGCTGGCTCATGAGGTATCACAATTAAATTTGCTCTCCCCCAAAACAAGAGGCAGAAAGACAAAGAGGGCTGACTGCATGTCTAAAGTCAGGTTTGTGTGACTGCTCTTCCTCCTCCTCTTCTCCAGCAATCTGCTTTTCATTTGCCTGCCTGCCTTCTGGGTGCTATTACAACAGCGACAATGACAAATGCACATTATCTTGTAAACACAACTGTGGAAACTTCATATACAACATGCAGAGTGATGCAACATGGTGAACACATGTGCAGCATCACACTTTAAATGACAGGACTGGAGACAGGCTTTTCTTTTTTTCCCATAGCAGATGCAATATGCAGATAAAAATGTTCACAGAAAAGCTGTCCCAGGATTAAGAGGTTTCTTCTATGTAACTCTTGACATACCTGCAAGTATCTACAAATCCTAACAGAGCAAAGTAGGGAAGGAAAATTGGCAAGAACTGTGGTCTGCTAAAACCCAAGTAAGAGGGTCAGTATAAAACAGGGAAAAAAATTTTTCTCTTTTAGGAAGAGGTGCCAAAGTCTGACTGCAGTGTTTTTCCCTCTGTACTGTTTATTCAGATTGTTTTTACAGCAGAAGAAAAGCTCATCTGGAAGTTTCTTGATGTCTTTTCCAGCAGTCTATACCAAGACACAATGGTATGCAAAGTAGTACACAGCTCTGCACAGAGCTGCCAGCAACACCCATTAGGGATCACAGACAGCAAGTTCATGAACGTTGGTGCCTACTGCTGCAGGGCTTTGTGTAGGTACCTTTTTTTCCCTTCCCCCTCTGTGAGCAAGACCATCTTCCCCCACATCTTTTATTGCAGGTAGGTAAGCCCCATAATGCAAGGGGTTTATACAGACAACACTTATCTCTGCTCTTCCCTCAACTTCTACATCCACTACTGAGTCAGAGGAAGGAAGGAAGAAAAACCAGAAAGACTTTTGTTTGTTTTCCTACTCCTAATTTCCTTCTCTTCCTTCTGCTGCAGCAACTGACACTGCAGTGACAGCAAGGATTCACATTTATAATCTGAAAGGCAGCTTAAAGAAGTCAAGAACAGGCAAATGTGCAACACCCCACCCCCGCCCCCCCAAAAGACAAAGTCACATTAAAACATTCCTGCTGAATGGTCTTCTTTGACAGCAGTGCTTCACAGCAAATGCTATTCACGCCCCAGCCCCCAGGTGACAAGGCTGCCTTTCAGCTTTGCCACACACTCCTGGGAATATGCACATTGTCCTTAGGGAGCCTTCCCCTAAAGACTGTTTTCCTGATTTACCCAGGTGCAACACAGGCAAAAACAAGTTACAAAAGTCAGGCCTTCATCTTATTTTATGAATAAATCCAACCTTCTATCTCTATTAGAATACTTTAGATTTCATCTTCACAGTAATGTACTTAAAGGATCTTCAGAGAAACGGAAACAGCCAGGAAAGGTAACACCCTCTCTCAGTACTACTGTCACTAAGAAACTGCAGGACAAATCCTTTGCTTTTTAAAGGTTTTCTCCCCCAAAAGACAAACCTTTTCTAGGAGGAGCTGAAAAGTCAAATGGTTTGCTTAAGGTTCATGTGAATGGGGGCAAGACTAAGTAAAATAAAGGCAGTGCAAAGGCAGACAGAAGAAATTTCCCAAAAGAGAAGGCTTAATCTCACCTCTCTCCCAACCCTATGCCAGCAAAACTTTGAGGAAACAGACACTGGAAACGGTGAACCAGCTTTCCTGTTCCTTTCTGCACTACAAAACTGCAAACCAGATGGACTTCACACCTAAATAATGAAGCCTATTTCTTTCACGCAGGCTACATAGAAGAAAATTCCTTCTTCTCTGCACATCAAACTCCAGGCCTAAATTGTTTCAATGACGGTGATGCACCACACTGGATTGAGGCATCTCATTCTTCTGCAGTGCTCTGTGTGGTTTCACAGACTCCAGTAAACTAGCAGAGACTGCAGCTACTGGCTGCCCTAGCACTTCATAGTAACACCAATTTCAGTGCTGTGCAAGTATAACATAAATAAAATACCTGTGGCAGAGGGATTTGGGGCTCCCTCTGAAAGCCATTTTCACTTGAAAGGACTGGAATTACAACTGGCCACTGGACAATTAAATATCATATCAGAAAAAGAAGGAAGGTAGATTAAAAAAATAATCAAAGATAACATTGCAACATGAACGAAGGAATAGGAAATGTATTCCCCTCTACTCCTTACTTCTTTTTCTTTCTTTCCTGAACACAACGAGGACAAAACCTAGAGGGAAAGAAGGAGAGGCAGTAATCAGTTCTTGTAGTTAATAACACATAGCCCAAAAGGTTTTTTATCATTTGGGAATGAATGGGTGGGAGGGTGGTTTAAAAGCAGCCAATTTCTGTAAAGGCAAAACCTAGAGCTGTCTTCAAATTTTGCTTCCAGAAGTGAAACAATACATACACACTTCTCAATTTTAACCACAGCCACAACTACATGACAATACAGCAAGCCTAAGATGCAACATGTATACATTTACACAGCCTCAGATCAAAACCTCTGTATGCGCCTGGGTCCCTGTTTTCCTCCAACCAGAATCCAAGATTCACATGGAAGTGTACATGAAAGGGAAGAAAGTTCCCTTTGGTACCTTCTACCATTGAACAAACATGATTCCAAACCATAGAAGATGCAAACCCTCTGATGACAAGAGCAAAGCTCCTCTGTCAGGAAGGGTCACAACAGGGTTCTAATTCTTACTGTGATTCTTATGAGGCAACTTGTAGACTGATGAAAAATCAAAAAGTGGTGTCTTGTCACACTCACCATTTCCCTTTTGGTTTGGTGGTGAGGTCCACGCAAGCAAAGTGGAACCATTCAATTGGGCACTGCAAAACATAAAGGAAAAACCCACACGAGATGTTTAGTGTTTCACAAAATGAAAGTAACAGCTGAATGATCTAACTGAGCAAGTAAGACCCTCAGATTTCACAGTGATGTGATGCAGCAAACATCTGGAAATAAATCATCTCAAGTGCTTACATCAGGATTGTCACAGCCAATCATTTCTCCATAGGACACCTGGTGACATAAGCAGTAGGTAGGTTCATTGGGGTCCACTGGCATGTCTAGGACATCTGAGGGATGTACTGACAGGATGGTATCAGCAAACTCAGATCTGTGAACAAGGACAGATTGAGGAAAAACACTTTTCATTGCAGGTAACACCATGTTCCCAAGATCTAAATCCCACTTGGGAACATTAATTTTTAACAGTATATTCTCTAAAACACACTGACTGTACTTTAGAGTTTAGCTTACATTATCACAAATTAGCCAATGATAAAAATCATAAGGCAGGTTTAATTTTGTAACATGAATGAAAGAACATATTAAATTCTTATTACAAACACAAAACATGAGTTTGACTATAAAGGATTAAGAGAATGATTTGCAGATGCCATGACTACAGTAACAAAATTAATGTACAGATCACTTCTGCTTGTGGACAGAAGAATCCGATTCACCACCCAATCTGTTTTAATAGACATTCTTTCTCTTGTTGCCAGGTATGAGTGAACCCTCTTGCTCTAATAGGAATGCATTAATTTGACATGTCAGTAACAGTCAATGGAAACTATTTTTAGTTTTCTGTTCCTCCGTTTAGCCAAATGAAAATATCATAAATAACAGAGGCCCTTTAACATAAATCTAGCCATGGAGAGGGGATATGCTTTTTTCCTTGCATCACAAAACCAAGTTAGATTATTTAAGACTATTTAGGACAATTCTTTGAAAACAATCCCCAAAGTTCTCCACAAACTCTAGAACAACAATACATCATCAGTGTTTCTTTTTACAATTAAGACCACAAACAACTGTTAAAAATAACTTCAGGCCAAAAAAAAAAAACAACAAAAAAACCCCAAACCAAACCAAAACATCAAAGCTATTTTCTCGCAGCTTGCCAACAACAACAGAAAAGCTGATCTTGTCCTTCCAGTCAAGAGGGCATTTTGAGCATGCTGAGTTTCCACATGCCAACCAAGGAGTTAATTAACAAAGCTGACTTGTCCTAAGCAGGACACTGATGAATTGGAGTAACACCAGAACACACTAACACCACCCACCATCCAGACCTAAGTCATAAATAGGGTAACATGAGCTTATGGAAAATTCATGAAGAGTCAAGCCAAAGTCACCAGAGCTGTGACGAGCTATGCCTTACCCTCCTTTGAGCTTCTTTTTCTTTGGTGTATCTTCTTCAGATGTTCGTCTGCCTCGGCCACGAGAGCCTTTTTTGTCTTTCTGACTTCGTCCCTCTATAGAGAAAAAGAACCATCGTTCCAACCTATTGGAATCCCAGAAACATCCCCAGATGCTCTTATTTTGATGCCCTTTGTTTTGAAAGCCTTATTTCATATGTAACCTTACACGAATGCTGATTCTGAAATACATTTGTATACCACAAATATGCCAAACTGGCAAGTAGTATGACTGAGCAGCAAATTCTTGTGTTCACAGTTGTGGCAATTAGATCACTGCAGTATACAGAATCGGAGTTGTTTAGGTTGAAAAAGACCTCAAGAACATGAAGTCCAACCATTAAACTAGCATTGCCAAGCCCACCACAATAGAAGCCAATACATTAACTGCAAAATGTACTTAAAAACTAAATAGGCAAATTAAGATCACATACAATGAAACTACTAAGCAATCCTGGCAGTTCAGAGATAATGTATCTTATGGAAGTCTAGCACTTAATTATGGAAAATGAAATAAGCAGCATGAAATGTTAGCCCATATTATTGCACAAGATATAAATAGCATCATATTTGATTAGACACGCTGTAATATTTTTTAAATCTCAGTATATTTTTAAATATTCAGCCACTTAATCAGTTACTCAATTATCTTTTATGTCCACATCCGATATCTTACCCCTTATTTCATACTTCAAAGGCATAAAGCTCTGCTGCTGTTAACCACGCTCAGATTTCACAGTAATCACACGAGATTTCCAGTATACAATAGAGAAACTGGTACCTTCCTTTAACTTCTATTTTTTCCTGTCATTCTGAGCTTGATTAGTATGCAAATTCTGGTAAAAAGAGGAAAATAGGCAAATCTACTTTCCTTAAAAAACAGCTTAGAACTTATTGAGTAACAGACCAAGCCTAAAACCAAGACTGTTACACTCAAAAGCTGTAAGAACATCACTTCAGTTTTGTCACAGCTGCCCCTTGGCCAGCACCCTCCTTACAACCGTGAGCCACCTCAGGGTGATCTGGCAAGCAGAGACAATATGTTAGATCCCAGCACTATGTTTTTCTTCACCTGCTTATTGCCCACCAGAACACTGTAAATAAACATATGTAAATAAATAAAAAGAGTATTTAAAACAAGTAGAGAAGTACACTATGGTGTACTAGTGTTCTTCCTCCAGAAAGAACAGCCTGCTTTCTATCTTAGCCTTTTGGGTCAGATGTACTCAGTGCTGGAAAAAGCTGTCAAACAACGTGTAAGATGTACGCACTTTTCAGGCTTCGAGATCCAGGGGTTTCAAAGTCACTGCCTTCCAGTTTATCTTTTAGATCTGCTTCAAACCGGGCCAAGTCTGCATCCAGCCGGCGGATATGCTTATCCACCTGCACAGGAGAGGAAACCACAAACTGAATTCTAAAAGAAATAAATGAAAATCCCCAAACGAAAACAGGAAGGTCTAATAACATGGCTGTTATTGGCACGAACAGGGGTATACTACTTCAGAGCAGGGCATGAAAGGGCTGCCAAACTGGAAGAGGGGAATCAAGGCAGAAAAAAAGAAAATAGGCAAAAGCAAGAGGACCTAATCCCTCTGCAGACAAAGAGAAAGGAAGAAAGGCACTGAAATATTAAAATAAGTTGCTTTCTCCCTGCAATTTTCAAAACACATTATTCAACTGTTGCCCATGAACATGTGCTGAGCGCATCAGTCTACTTTTTCTGGTGCTCCACTGGCATGCCATATGAAGAAATTAAGTAATAAATACAGACTTCTGCCAACTGTCTCCAATGTCAAACCAATACACATTAAATAACTTGTACTCCCCTGGTTGCAACAACATGGCTTACAAAACAGATATGTAAGCAAAGCATTTTAAGCCACCAAACAGTGTTACTCTAATACTTGGCTGTCAAATTAGTTATCTAGAACACTTTTCAGTTCCTGTGAAGCAATTTCCTTTTCTGTGGTATTTATGGCAAATAAAAGTACTGCAGCTGCAGATGTAGCAGTACCCAAAACATCCCTAGAACCTAGACAAAACACACCATGTACAGTCAGAAGGATTGCCTTTGCTCAAGTTTTGTCTAAGGGATAAAATATAGAGATAAGAACTACTCAAGGGACAGCTAAACAGGAGTAGGGGCAGAAAAAGAAAAAAACTGGAAAGCTATATCTTAAGAAAGGTCCATTGAGGAAAGCTTAGTGTCCAGTATACAACCAGAGCAGCGGAGCTGACAAGTTTGTTTTCTTTTGCCACTTGGAAACCAAGGTAACTGAGCAGATTTTACTCCATTCCTCCACAATACAGAATTGAAGTTGACTTAAAAAACGTTGCTTACAACTAAGACCAGCCCTAAATAAATTATTGGGTGACAGGGAAGCTCCTGGGGAGGAGAGAGTGGGGTCAATTTGGTGGTATTGTTACACAGCAGACGGGTACTACTAGATCAAGTGATCTCCAAGTGCGATAAACTCATTTAACTCTTCACCAGAAGAGAAGCCTACTTGACTTGCTCAGCCTGGAGTAAAGGCAGCTCCAGGGAGACCTTATTGTGGCCTTTCACCACCTAAAAAAGGCCTACAGGAAATCTGGAGACAGACTTTTTACAAGGACACGTGCTGACAGAACAAGGGGGAATGGCTTTAAGCTGACAGAGGAGAGATTTAGATTAGATATGAGGAAGAAATTCTTCACTATGAGGGTGCTGAGGCCCTGGCACAGGTTGCCCAGAGAAGCTGTGGCTGCTCCATCCCTGGCAGTGTTCAAGGCCAGGTTGGACAAGGCTTGAAGCAACCTGGTCTAGTGGAAGGTGTCCCCGTGTGTGGCAGGAGGTTGGAACTGGATGAGCTTTAAGACTCTTTCCAACCCAAACCAATCTGTGGTTCTGTGGCTATAATTCTATGACTAAACCCAGTAACACAAAAGGGACTGAGGAAGGCAACAGAAAAATAAGCTTGAGGATTAATAATTTGTTTCAGTAAGATATTTAAGTAAAAACACATCAGAGAAAATCAACACTGCGGAAGCATTTTCCATGTGCACCAGCAGCCCCATTCCATGGTAGGATCATTTCTACAAAGTCTCATTGGTTGTGATGCTCACCATCTCATAGGTTTGCATGGCCAGCTGGACTTTATCATCACTGTACTCTTTACATTTGCTGTAGGCACTCTGGATTTTCTTCAGGTGTTCCATTCTCTCCGCGGGTAACATGTTCTTCACTGACTCAATGTATTCTGCTGCAAGACTGTCAATTTCTGCTTTCTTATCTGAAAAGCAAAGTGTATACATGTGAAAAAGCTGTGTGCCAAAGCAAGTATTTTTTTCTTCTACCTCTTTATGGTATACCTCTTCTGACAGTTTTTGGACTTACCCTGACTCTTTAATGTACTCACCTTAAAAAAAAAAAGGCAAACAACCCAAAAGAAGAGTTAAAGGTATTCACTCTTTAGCACTCACGGTGAGATTCTGATTTCTCAACTGTTTTACAGTTAATTCAGAGGAGAGTCTCACAGTTCGGATCAGAAACCTAACCCACAGGTTCACAAACTTCAACGTCTCTTCCCATATGCAGAATGTTGTATTTGCTGCACAGTCATTAACCGTTCTAACTGTTCTAATTGAAAACTATTAACGTGCAACCAAACACCAACACAAACCTCAAAAAATGGAAAAAAAACTGGTCTTGCAAGAGACACAGCAATCTGCAACTGAGTCCATGTGGAAATATATGCAAGCAGGGCCATCCACCGGGCCATGGGGTACGGCAATCACACAGCAACAAATTAATGTGCAACTGCTGAAAAGAAACCTATTCCTGTGAGGTGCAGCCCTCGCAGAAAAGAGGCAAGTGCTGCACAGCACTGAGGTTGAGAAAAGGAAAAGGAGAGGGAGACACATCCTCTAAAACCAGGTCTCCACAAGGCTGTTCCTGTCCTTCAGGTCGAGGCTCTCTGTCAGACTTTGCTTACCGAACACCTGAACACACCTTCTGTTCTCTGATCCAATTCTCGCATCAGCTGGAAGTTCCTCTGCAGCTCGCAGGGCAGGTTTTCGATACCTGAAACACAAAGACCAAGCAATCCTACATCCTGGTCTCCCCGTGGCAGCCATCCCTCCACAGCTATGTAACACTGAACAGAGCTACAGGTCCTGCTTCCTTACGGACCCAGTGGCTGGATCACCCACTGCTGCACTACGTGTACACACACATGCAGACATAGAGGCGGCACACGGCCCTTGTTCATGACTGGAAGTGTTCCAAGGACAAAGCCTGCACCACAGGAGACCTGCACTCAAATGTACATTTAATTCTACATACTGCAAACCATAGCATCAACTAGGTCGCAAAAGACCATGAAGTCTTTATCCCAGGACTGCCAAGGCCACCACTAAACCATATCACTGACGGCCTCATCTATACGTTTTCTGAACACTTCCAGGGACGGTGATTCCACCACTGCCCTAGGCAGCCTGATCCAATGCCTAATCACCCTCTCAGTGAAGAAATTGTTCCCAATACCCAATCTAAACCTCCCCTGAGGCCGTTTCCTCTTGTCCTATTGCTTGTTAGTTGGGAGAAGAGACCGACCCCACCTCACTGCAACCTCCTTTCAGGTAGTTATAGAGCGATAAGGCACCCCCCAGCCTTCTCTTCTCCAGACTAAACAACCCCAGGTCCCTCAGCCGCTCCTCATCACACTTGTGCTCCACGCCCTGCACCAGCTCCATTGCCCTTCTCTGGACGCGCTCCAGCAGCTGCCCGCTCACACCATGCGAGCTCCCGCACCCTCGGGACCGGCACCCACCCGGCTGCCGCGGTTCTCCCGCTGCCTGTCACCGAGCCGCCGTCCGCCATGCCTCACAGCCCCGCCGCACAGCGCACAGAGATGACGCGCCGCGGCGGCGGCTGATGACACACCGCAGCCCCGCCCGCCCGCG
>JANHGB010031650.1:0-11836 GCA_026283785.1 Coracopsis vasa
AAAAACAGTCAGAGAGGTGGCAATATGTGCACTATCGTTGCCAGAGAGAGGAGCAGAGTGGAAGCCACATCACCAGCACAACTTGCCACCAAGGGCTGGTATCCCTAAGGCTGGTTGGATCAAAGCAAGTTAATATAATGACTTAGATCGTAAGTTAGTGTAAATTAGCATATCTCTGCAGAAGTGAGTTACAGCAGGTAAGGCTACTGACTGCTGTGTATTAGCACCCAGCAACACACGGAGGGCTGTTTTTCAGTACTTCAGTTCATAGATACATGAAATAATATTGTTCTAGATAGATATGCTTGGTAAACGATGGACTGCATTTTCAATACTAACCTACTTTCTTCCCTGGATAATGCATTTCTTTGGCATAATTGTTTTCAGGATTATTTTTCTAATGAAAATCAGTTGTATTAGCTTCCACTTGTCCAAATCAAATCCCATTTTTGTCACCCACTTCCACTCTTTCTAGAACCACTTGAATTATTTTAATGTACTCAATTGCATTTGCAGCTGCCCTACAGCAAAAAGTGCTTAAGAAAACCTGAAGCAGATATTTATGGCAGCTTTATTTAATACTTCACAAAATGTGACACCCCTCATTTATGGTCTTAAAGCATTTCGCAAAACCATGTGTCATTTTTCATGTCCAGGCTACTTGGATTAATCTGAGGGTAAGATCCTGTTATCTTCACTTTCAAACTGTTCAGAGAGACACTCCATGGACTTTATTGCTGGGAATGTATAAAACATCTTTCTAAACATTAGTACAAACAACCCCTCCTGTTATCTAAATAAAACCATTTCAAATGTTGTTTGCTGTGGCTAAATGAATTTAGATATGCCAAGAAACCTAAGGCTTATCCAGCTGTGCACTTACCTATCTGTAATATGATGACTACTCCTAATTATACTTCTGTGTTCAAACTGTTATAAAACAGTATATGAAGCATGATGAACTAAAAATCAGAAGGAGCTACTGCTATGGAAAGGTATGTTACTGTGTACAATTCATCCTGATTCCAAAAATTTTGAGGCTGCATCCTCTTCATAATCATAAGATGAAATGCTAAATTGGCTAGATTAGAATTTCAAATATTGACTGTAATAGAGACTGTGCATCTCATTTCCACTGGAGAATACTTATGTATACACTGGCTATCTATGCTAGTAGTGAGTGCTTGTGTCCATTCATTGGTAGGCTGTCACTTCCTTTAAAATGTCTCTTCTCACCTTCTCCATTCTCCCCTATTTCTCACAATTAAAGAATTACAGTAATTTTTTAGTCCCTGTATCTCTCTCTCTCTCTCTCCATTCTAAGAAGCACTTTTTCTTTGTCTAGAGCATATTAAAATCTTTTCAACTCTGCCAAAATTCCTTCCAGTGAATGCTCTGAAACATAGAGGTCTCAAAAGTAGAAAATACTTGTTGCCAGTCGTGGAATTCTCATGCCAAAAAAGAGTAACTGCAGTTATAAAGGGCTTTTGGACCTCTGTGTGAGAGAGATGCTAGAGGTAGAAGTATTCTTTGCCAATGCTGTAAGTAGTTTGTATTTGCCCAGCTCAGCCACTCTTGGATAGTTTTGTTTAGGGAATTTCCTTTCTGAGTCTGTTACTTGTTGATTTCTGCAAGCACAAAGAATTATGATTATCCTTACAAGCTTTTCTGTCTAAGAATTTTTCTGCAGGGAATACAAAAGGATATGCTTGTACATTGGAAAGCTTAGGCTCCAGGTTTCTCATTATCTGCCTCCATATTTTGGTTTCAAATAATTGATTAGAACAAAGCAAAGTACACATTTGTATAGAACTGAAGGACTCAGACTTCAACACCAACAAGTATTTGACGAATATATATATTTTATTCTGTGAACATATGCCACAGCTTGCTAATGCAGAGTACTTTGCAGAATAATGCAGCATTCAGAATTTGCACTAGAGGGGTTGGCTTCAAGAACGTTTAGAAAGTGACTTTTGAATGTACGAACAAAATGAAAAAGGAACATTTTTGTGTGTAGAAGGTAAATTAATAAAGTCAAAGTAGTTTTAAAAAAGCAAAGGTATTTCATAAAACTTATAGTAGCTAAAACACATTGCCACTTGGAAAAGTGATCTCTTTATGAATAAAGTGAAAATGTAATTTAATTTTCACAGGTTTTTTTTCCTTCACAGATCGATAACACGCTCTTATTACCGCAATTCAGTGGGTGGCCTATTAGTGTTCGACATCACAAATCGACGATCTTTTGAGCACGTGAAGGACTGGCTGGAAGAAGCAAAAATGCATGTGCAGCCCTTTCAGATTGTGTTCCTGTTAGTAGGACATAAATGTGACTTAGTGTCACAGCGTGAGGTTACAAGAGAAGAAGCTGAAAAACTGTCATCTGACTGTGGTATGAAGTATATAGAAACTTCAGCAAAAGATGCCACGAATGTTGAAGAGTCCTTTACAATTCTTACACGAGACATCTATGAACTTGTGAAAAAAGGAGAAATCTCAATACAGGATGGATGGGAAGGTGTCAAGAGTGGCTTTGTTCCAAATGTTGTGCATTCATCAGAAGAAGCTGTAAAGCCCAGAAGACAGTGTATCTGCTGAATCTGTAGCATGCCAAAGAGCACGTCACATGTTCAGAAGATGATGCTAACCTAAATAACAGAATAATAATTTTGAAACAATATTAGATCATGACATAGCTGAGTCATAGAATGGTAATTTGGTTTTTTTTATCCTTCTGACTAGATCATAATTTCATAAAACTTTAAGTGCTTTCTTTCTTTTCAGAATATAATAACTTCGTGTGGTCTTCAGGAAAAGAAATTATATCTTACTAAAGGAAAAACTAATCTTATAGCAAGACACTGAGAAGTGCAATAATCATCATGACAGCATCCTCGCCTGGGCTTTGTATTTTGAATACTGTTTAAAATCAAGGCTCGCTAGGTGAGGATCAGAGGAGCTCATTACTTTTGTTCATCCTGCCTTAGTTTTGAGCAAGAAAATACTGTACCTTATACTTTTTTAATGTGATTCTTTACTCAAGTGCAGGGTTGCTAATGACCATTGAAATTTAGAATGCTGTAGAATTTCATAATAAAGGTAACTCTAAAGAAAGCAAGCTGGAAGATTGCTCCAATAGCAAACACTTTTGATATGACTATGAATACGAGCCTTACTAAAGAAAAGGAATGTTTCAGAAAAGATTATTTATTTGTATATGAAAATGGGGAATAGATACAATGAAATTTATTATGAAATATTTTCTCAATTGCCAATGAAACTAGATGTAACATCACACACGATCCAGCTCCTGTGTGACTCGTGCACAGAACAGATTTCCCAGCCGCTGAAGTTATATTTTGGTGGCCGGATCCTCAGCTGGGTAGTTATCACAGCCACACTGATGCCTAAGGGATTATGTTAATTTACACAAAAAAATTCCATATTAGCTTTAAAAAATAAATCTACTTCTAACTAGAAGTAAAAATAAGTCCAAAAGTGCTGCAACCAATGGGGACCCAGGCCTTAAATTTGAATAGAGCAAGGACTTGTTTATTCTCAGGCAGCAAATGTTAAACTGTTGTCTAAAATATGAAGGTTTTAAAACCAAAAGTGTTATGAATAGAGAGGAGAAAATTTCTAAGATAATGCTTGGCTACAGAGGGCGAAGTTGGAGAACCTCTATTGTGAGAAAGCAACATATAATAGCTTTTAATAACAACAATAATACGAGAAATCTGTGATCATGTAGCATTTTATTGGGCTTGAGGTCATCTTCCTACTCCTCTGAATATATCAAACACTAGCTTTATGCAAACTATGCCCTATATGTCTAGCACTTAAATACCAAATAAGTCTATTTCTATTTTATTGTAGTAGTGTAACAAGCTGACTTGATCTCCAGAGTTGATAAACATCTACAGTTTATCTGGGCATACTCACAGCCACCAAACATCAAGCCAGTTATCTTCATACAAAGGTGTGTTACCATGTTACAATTCTCCATTTTCAAGACCAGACAGCAAGTCTGTCTAATATAACTTTTTCTTTTTTTTTTTTTTTTCCCAACAAACATATAATTGGTTTTCCCTGAGGTTACTTTTAAGTCCTTTTACAATCTTTTTGTAGGTATTCCATAGTTATTCCAGTTATTTTATTCATTTAGGACCACTAAAATTATTGACTTCAAAGGGAACTGAAAAGTTAATTTGCTCTAGCCTGAGTCTCACTTGCACTGAGGCACAGTTACACTGTCATAAAAGGATTCAGAGGCCTTAATATAAACAGGAATCAGCCTTAATTCAGTTAATTCTAGTCTCAGCATGCCACAAAGTAACAGCTGTGATCCTGATTCTCTATTAAACTACATATATTAGTCATTTACACCAAATCAGTTTTGATTTGAGGGAATTTTAGGCCCTCTTTACAATGTAAACATGACTACAAATGCCAAAGGTAGTGCAGAATCAGGCTGCGTGCTGATTCCCCCTGTGATAGTAGGCTGATGTTGCATATCTCAAGATCTTCTCTTAGTTGTTTAAGAGGACAAAATGGGTCAACAAATAAATTGGTGGCTGGGGAGTCAACAGCCCTAAAGTCTGCCACTGGTTCACTGTGTGTTTCTGAGCAAGCCGTTTATACTTTTTGTGCCTCACCTTTTTCTGTATCTCAAAAATAGAGATTATCATTCTTCCCCGAATTCGCAAAGACTGCTAAAACCTAATCTGACTGTATGATCTTTAGTCTGGACTCTTTTCTCTGTGTGCAACCTGTTGTACAGTGTTTAGCATCCTGAGATGTGGATATTAGTTTCCTCTGCCATACCAAAAAAAAAAAAATAATCAAAAATATTAAAACAGCTTTATAAGTACCAGGTGTTGCTATTACTGTGAACCTGCATTTCATTACACATTTCAGTACTTTCAGGTTAAAATATTTTATCTTAAACTTTTCTTCCTGAATACGATGGAACCAATGAGCTTTTAATTTTGTATGAAAAAAAAATCGGGTGTGTTGAGTGGGAAGGGACTGGGAGAAGAGGGGCGTGGAGGGGAGGTATGCACAGAGAAATAAACAGTCACCAGAACAGAGCCTTAATGGTCTCTGCTGTCAATGTTGTACCTACAGTGTCACATTTATTACACTGGAAATAGAGCTTTTAACCAGATTCAACTGTGTAAGGAACTGGTATTGTCAATGCAACTAGAAGACAAGTTCACTGTGCATATAGTTGTCTTATTTGTAATTCCTAAAAATGTAGATTAACATGTACATTCAAACATTGTCTGTCTTCATGATATATTAAACCACTACTGTACCTTTTCACTACACACTTGCAGTTAATAGAAATATCTGATAGATGGTTTGATAAAATATATCGTTTTGTTCTCAGATACTTTGCAGTACAGCATATAAGTAATAGCTCAAATAAGCTGTAGAATGGATTATAGTTCAGTGCATGTATATTCTTTTTTAACCCAAGGAAAGGCAAATACTGATACCAGAATGAAATTTCCAGAAATTACAGACATTAGAGAAATCTCATCAGACAGTCAAATCAATAAGTAGAAATTATTTATTAAGAAAACACCACATCTTTGCAAATTAACATTTGGTAAATCCCAGTTAGAAAAAGGAAAAGCCTGTTGAAATAGTAAACAGTTTGTATTTGGATTCATAGGCCTGACGAATGGATATTAAGTACTGATTTGGATTCCTAAAATGTTTATTTTTAGTTTGATAAGAATAAATATCTTCCTCTACTCATTTAAATATTTACACATTAAGATAATATTTGCACATGAAGAAATTTTGGCTTGCTTATAATTGCATCTGTCCTGTACAAGAAGCAGAACCAAGATAAAAACTTGAGGAGCCTATCATAGAATCATAGAATGGTTTGGGTCGGAAGGGACCTTAAAGATCAGCTAATTCCAACCCTGTGCTATGGGCAAGGACACCTTCCATTAGACTGGGTGGACCATATGTTCATAGTATTCATTTATACCTTTGGTATGGCATAGACTTACTGATCTAACATCAAGCTGTCTGTCCTGTGCTCACAGAAAATAATGCAGGTTTGACTGAGCACCCAGGTACACTGCAGCTGCTCTGTGTTGAGATCCCTTCTGCCACAGCCAGACTGTTACCAGTACCCAAGTTGCCTACCTTAAAGCAAAGATAGGTGATGCTCACAGATAGTTCAGTCTCAGTGTGCCTGACAGAATACATGCTTCATTTCCTCTTTTGACATCATTAACATCCAGCTGTAGATCAAAGCACATGCCATCAGCCCCTCCAAGCCTTGCCTTTCACCTGAGCTGGCACAGCAATCTCAAAAGCCTTTATTCAGCCTGGGAGAGAAAGAAGAAAGGCTGAGGATTTATTCTCTACATGAGCATGCAACCATACCACAAACATGCTGGATTGTATAAGAAATCATTAAATACCAACACTGAGTTGTCAATAGAAAACATTTACATTGCTCATTTCTCAGAGTCCAAAGACAATCTTTTAAAAAAGTGAATGAAATGAAAATTCTAAAAGAGGAATCTGTAAAACATAAATCTCTAAGAAGCCTGATGGGTAGGAATGCAAACAAAATAAACAGATCCTGAAAGAAAAACAGAAAGAATAAAGTCCAAGTATTTGCATAATGATCCTTTGCTCTAGTCCTTAGCTGTGGAATGATCCTTTGCTCTAGCACACAACTGTACATGGTAGTACCTACAATGCCTGGGTTTCTTAAGGATAATAATGGTATCATTGAACATACTTAAAACTAGAAGAATTCAACCAAAAAATTCATCTGCCTGATCCTCTGAGGAAAAAAATTTAAAAAAAAAAGACAAAAAGACTGCACCTCATGAATACATGTGTACTTGCTTTCCAAGTCATTGCTAGTAGTAATTCTGTGTCTGGGTTTAGTGTTACATTTCATGAGATTCGCCTCTGAAAAACAACTACCTACATATGTAGTCACTTTACTCTGCGCCATTTCCTTCCCTACAAGTGAATACAGCTATGGAAAAGCTGAATTTTACTTTTGAGTACAGCAGAATTGTTTATTGCTTTTCACTGAATGTGCAAAGCCAGTGAAAGTAATGTGATTGAGGATGTGCCAGTTGAGCATAATATAAAGACTATAGAGTTGTACAGGTTCCTGAAGACAATTTGCCTTGCGTAATACTTCATTAGTGGGAGTGTAGCATATGTGTGAAGAAAACTAAGTTGGTTCTGCAAACTCAAAAAGCTTTTGCTAAGCAGCACTTCTAACATGGAAGAGCCAGCTCTGAAGACACAAGACTCCACAGAGCAATCGTTTTTCTTCATGGAGTTGCAGCTCCCAGAAGCAACCAGTAGAACAGCAAACACAGCTAAAATGCATCCAGGAAAAGAACTTGATAGCACAAATGCCCCAAAATATAATATTCACTCTGTGGGCTTTTTGCCCCTGGGGAAATAGGGAACAGTTGTTTGGCAGCAAACACCACCACAGCACTTGCATGACATCTCTTCCCACTACTGCCCTTCGCCCACAGAGGCCAGCAGGAATGGGGAGCAGCAGGCTCTTTATGTAAGGGTAGGTAAATCTTCTTTTAAACTCAAACTGAGGAATCTAAAATCCCAGTCCTGATCTGCTAGAATGGATTTGATATTTCACTCACTCATTTCTCAAAGAAAGTCACGTTTTAGGCTAGACCTGAGCTACACAGGGATGGACAGTCAGTGTGTAACCTGCTGAGAGACTACTCTGTGGGAGCAGTGCTGTAAACCAGCTGACATCAACTTTCAGCAGCCTTACAGGCTACAATGGCAGCTCAAACTAAGAATAACCCTGTCTGCCTTCACAGGCTGCTAAAGGCCTACTTGCAGCTAAAGAGCTTCTACAGAAACGTGAAAGTAACAAAAAGAAATTCTATGTATTATGAATAAAATCAATGCTTAGGTAGACAAGATGAAGTTTCAGCTATAGTTCAATTGCTGTGATGCCTCATTGCTGTGGCTTCAAATCCGCCTGTGTGCAAACTGATTTTTCCTGTTCCATGAAAATTGTGGAGGGACAAACTGAGCCTCCAGTAGCAATAAACTCAGTCACCAGGGAAATGAATGAACAAGATAAGGACGGAAAGGAAGACACAGATGACTTCTTCCATCCCTGTGCAGCCCCAGGGGAGCCATGAGACTAACCATTGCCAGAGGCCTTAAGACCCTACAGAAATTTCCATCATTGTTATGGGACCTGTGGGATAAAGGAAAGCACCGAGGACCTGGAGTCAGCACAGCGTCTCAGGCTATTGACTCCCCAACTTCAGCAGCTTCCCAAGGGTTGGTCAATTCAGTGGGACAGCTGCAGAAGATGAAGTTTGATGTACCTGAAGTTTTGCTGTCACTACATCTACACTGCAGGCTTCTTCCCCTTTCACCTTCTCCCCTGTGTGGCAGGAAGGGATTGCCAGATGTCATATTTGGTACCAAGGTCTGACAGTGAGCAAGGCGATAGTTTAAAATGTTAGTGATAGTTGCTAAGTATTAAGGTACTAAAACAGAAAGGAGGAATTCTGTAAAATATTTCAGTCATAATCGTAGTAATGAAAACCTTGCAGGGCTGGCACTGCTCTGCAGCACTTTGGAGAATTGTATGTTTTGGTTTTCAAAGCTGAGCAAACAGTCGAGCTATTTAGTCATAACTTATATTAATTGGCTATTTTTAAATAATTACTGATTATTATTCAGGGGGGAAAGCCTCCTCTGTGCAGATCATTTTTCTCATTTCCCTGGCATACAGCCAGTGTTACATGCATTAAAAGAGAAAATGATGCCAGGACATAAGTTTAAAAGATGTAAGTCTCAATTCCGGTCAGTCAGACCATTGACATTCACAGTAACCCTGTTCATTTTATTCAGATTTTCCTCTGCCCAGTTCTCTGTGGAAAAGAGAGTCTGACTCTCAGAGAAACTTTTAAACCAAACAAGAGACAAGACTTACTGAACACTGGAAAAGAGCTTGCACATGTGAACAAGTGTCAGAAACACAGAACACCCATTTTTCATGTTGTAGCCTCTTTCACTCTACCATGCTTCACAGACCAGCTATAGCTTCCTGAGTACACAGAGTGAATGGAACAGTAAATTTCTAGCTGTCAAAAAAAGACTAGAACAGGAAAAATTAGATCAGATGTAATTCCCCGCAGCAGTTCTCTGCAGCTCTGTGCCTGGGCATGAAACAATGGACACATTTTGCCTAATGCATGCCATGTGCTTCTCTGTGTCCCGGGAGGAATTTGGTCTCAGCAAAAACTCTCTAGCAGGTTCTGCCTGCAAACAGTCGCCCTGCACCACCCCTCAGTGGAACTCAGGGCAAAAAGTGCAAAGTTTTCCAGGGAGGAAACTGTGAGGGAATAGCACTGTTGTCTAAAAATACATCAGAGAAAAATAAACATTGGGGAGAGAGAAGTTCTTTAAGCTAAAGGACAATGTTGGCATAAGAACAAATAGGTCATCCTCAGATGCACAGGATAGGCGGATCTGGTGATGCTAAGATACCAAAACCTTAAACAACTTTAAGTGAAGTTACTTTAAGTAATTTTCATTCCCACACAGAGGCAATGTCTCCAGAATGTGATTGTGATTTGAAGCAAGGGTGATATGAAGCCCAGACAGTAAACACCAGAAATTAAAATGTTTGCTGTCTTGTTGAAACAGAAACAAACACAGAAGTTTCATGTGAAAAGTTTGGTCACTCACACTGCTTCTTTCTTTAGCTACAGGTAGATGTCTGTGTGTTCTTATGCTTTTAAATGAGTTGTCTTTAGAGAGTCATGGCATTGTTTGTGCGTGCGGTCATCATGACTGCCCAGGGCAGTAAATAAAAGACACTTTAGTGTTGGTAACCCTATTGAGTATATCTCGTTTGATTGGAGAGCAGTCTGAAACTGACTAATCAACCATCACATGATTTTCCATCATGGACAAACTGAAGATTAGAAGAAACTAAACACATCTTATTTGCACCATGTGTTTCAGGGCATTAAGAAGAGAACATAGCAGCCCATATTTCTGTCTGAGGCAACTCATTCAAAGCCAACAGATTTGTGCCCTGAATCAGTTCACTCCAAGACAACTAGGATATTATGCACGGTATTAATTTCACTGATCATTCAATTCTGAATGAGCTGTTGCTTGCAAATCACTTTGAGCCCACGGACAGCTCTGGGATTAAATGTACACTCTGCCTTTTACAATCCATGCAAAGGATATAAAAATGTGGGCCAATGTAGTACCATATAATATATGTAATATACTATATATAATATATATATCTTCATTACCATCAGAATTTGGTAATAATCCATTTGCAATAGAATCAAAGCAAATAAAACAAGATTATGTAACACTGTGTACTGTCAAAGCACCCTGAAGTGGTACTAAAATATCACAAAACCTTGAGGCTCATGGATGTCTTCCCAGAAAATTAATGCACAGATCTTCAGCAATTATTAGAGTCATGCAAAGCCATGTAAAATGAGATGCGCATTACTTTTAATGTCAGTAAAAAGTACCACTGTTTCCTTGTCTGACTGCTTCTCAGGTGCTCAAGTACCTTATTCCTTGGCTAGCACTACTCACAGCTGCTGCACAAGAGCATATCTGGGCAGGATGTAAGAACTCATGTACTCAGTACTTCCATTGCTGACACTTCCAGGCCAACTGCACAAATGTTACAGCAGTGCTACTGAGTGCTTAAGGATACTTAGAACAAACAAGACCATGGAAGGTGCTCAGGTACTGCTGCTTCCTGTGTACTCTTACATTTGGTAGGTTTGTGTGGAAAGTGCAAGTATAGATAAATCCATCATTTCTAAACAGCACTTTAAAACACAGCCCAACTTCATTGAGTGTAAATGCTGGCTAAGCAAAATTTGCAATTATAACATTCTGATAATGTGTGTTGTGCTTTTGCACTCTCAGCTTTGCATTAAAGGGAACTGAGATGAAGTTCTCTACAGTTAGTTTACTTTCTGACTAAATGATGTCTAAATTATTTCTCAAAAGCAGTTTAAAAAAATCACTGTATTGTGGTATTAACGGCAAGCATATATCAAAAAATGAATGTATGCAAAAGAAATTGAAAAGAACAAAAGGTCTCAAATAATTTGAAATAATCACATTTTAAAAGGGTTTAGGAAAAGAAGGATAAATCAGTTCATGGTGTAGTGGCTCCCAGAAAAGACTGCCTCCATAACACAGTCTATAAAATGTTCACCAGTATCTCAGTCTCTCTAGTACTTACATACATGTAACATAACAGGCAGACTGTGGAGTGGCCAGTGCACAAATATACAATGCACATGTTTTACTAACCCTGCTGGAGGCCTTGTAGCTTCAGCACTGTTGTCGAATATATACACAATGGACAGTACCTAATGCAATTAGATCTATACTGCATAATTATATGGTATACATACAACTGTATAACTGCATGCATATTTGCAATTAATAGAAGCATAGAATCATAGAATGGTTTGGGTTGGAGAGAACTTTATGATCCTCTAGTTCCAATCCCCCTTGCCATGGACAGGAATGCCTCACACTAGACCACGTCACCCAAGGCCCTGTTCAACCTGGCTTTGGACACTGCCAGGGATGGAGCA
This sequence comes from Coracopsis vasa, assembly GCA_026283785.1. NCBI lineage: Eukaryota > Metazoa > Chordata > Aves > Psittaciformes > Psittacidae > Coracopsis > Coracopsis vasa. The sequence goes on from JANHGB010031650.1 coordinate 11,658, forward strand.
TTTACCACTTTTTTGGGCAACCTGTTCCAGTCCCTCACCACCCTTACAGTAAAGAACTTCTTCCTTATATCCATCCTAAACTTCCTCTGTTTAAGTTTTAATCCATTACCCCTTGTCCTATCACTACAGTCCCTAATGAAGAGTCCCTCCCCAGCATCCTTATAGGCCCCCTTCAGATA
>JANHGB010031650.1:14407-34388 GCA_026283785.1 Coracopsis vasa
CTGGGTATTGAGTGTCCTGCTCACCACCACTGCTGCAGCATGTTATATGGTGGCAGGGAGCGGGGGCCGCGGTCCTCCCTCAGGTGAACAGCCTCGGCGCCGCGTTCAGTGCGGGACCGCCGGCCTCGGCCCGGTCCGGCCGGTGGCCTCTTGGCTGCCGGCACCCCACACCCCACCCCTGCGCTCTCCTCCCAAACACGCGTCGTTGGGAAACAGCGTTGCGTCGTGCAGTTAGACAGGGTACGGAGTCGTCCCTTTGTTTATTTAAAAGACCTGGGTGTACGGAAAATGAGTTTTAAGTTTAACAAAGAGTTGAAAAATGTCTTCGCCGCTGGCAGGTGTTGTTCTTTGGAGTGCCACCGTATTCCAGCGGTTATGTTAACTACAGCTTTTCTGCAAAGGAGAACTCCTGGAGGCCTTTCGCTTACGTTAAGCAGCTTTGCTTTTATAGTTTTGAGGCACTTTCCCCGCTCTCGGTGCTATATCAGTCACCCCTAGTAGGTTTGAACAGGAGTTTTCAGCAGGACAGTCCAGCACTGGAGCTCAGGACTGCCTGTCTTGGTATTTGTGGCATGTGTGTGGAGAAGACTATATGTGGCCTTTGAGGCCATGCCGGCATATGGAAGACAGCCCTACTATAAACAACTGTTACTAGTGCCTGCAGAAAGTGTTTCTAGAATATCAGGTTAAGGTGAAAAGCCTTGGGAAGGCTATCTGCTTCCCTTTATGAGTTAGCAATTTAAAATATGTGTGAGTATAGACCTATACATGTGTTCAGCACTATGTATTATAGTTAAATGTGTTTCCGAAGAAGTGCTGCTTACAATTTAGCAATTTGACCTATATTGAATGTACAGCTTTGGCCTGAAACTGCTGGTTGTGTTACTCAGAGATGCTCAGTGTGAAGAAATGAGAAATAATTGATAACCTTCTTTCTTCCTGGTATCCAAAAAAAGGGTTTAGTATTTATAAGATATTAAAAGTCTTTATTGAAATTGAAATGTAATTGAAATGAATTTAATTTCTCTATATTTTTATGTCTAAGTAGTTCGATTTTTTAGCAGATAAGACTTACATGAAAAAATAAAATTGAAGAATCCAAGAACACCAGTGAAAAGAATAATTTTGCATAAGAAGAAATGTGCTTTTTGTGGAAGAGCATGATTTTGGAGCAGGGAACAGACAGTTTATCTACTTGTTAATGTTTTAGTCCATCTCTTTGCTGTTTAAGGATCTGTGGAGACACCGATGCGTGCTTTGACCAGACACATGTAGTTGTATAGCCCGTAGAAGACAGAAGGAACAGGCCTGTAAGATATGTCAGCATTCCAGTTCAGCTGTTTCGAAAGAATAATAAGTGTACACTGGGTGAAAATAGAGTCAAAGTCCTTGATTCTGTGAGATTGCTCTTGCCTTTGTGTTGGCTAGTCATGTTTTTGCAGCTGGCCTTTGAATCATGAGTATTTTATGTTGACAGCAATATATATATGCACAGTGTGTTTTGGGAAAAATGCCACAGGGATACGTATTCTAAGATAGGGCTTCCTGGTCACTTGGAGTGTTTTTAAGCACTATAACTTACTAATTAGTGAGTTTTCTAACGACAGTAATGTATGAACCCTGCGTTACAAAAGGAAAGATTTTACAGTGATTTGACTTCATTTATAATGACACAATAAAGCAATGCAACGTTTGGAACTAGATGAAGTCTTTTGTTCCCTAATTCTGCTCATCAGAGTGCTCTCAGAGAAGCTGTTGATTCCAGGTTGGTGTTGATTGGCAGTGCTTCCTGTGTTCTGCTTTAATGTTTAGGGAAAAAAAGCAATGTCTCAGCACAGTAAAAATCCCTGGCTGAGAAAGGAGAGGTGTTAAAATCTGTAAGGTTTTTTTCCATATAATTTCCAAATAAGCCTGCATAATCAAATCTAAGTTTGGTTTAGACAGGTCTTGGTTTTGCTAGGATAAACAGGAACTAAGAGTTTTCTCTGGTTTTTACCCATCCTTGTTTGACTTCCTACATAGTTGAGAAAATGAAGTGTAGTACTCTTCTTATTCCAGTAATGGGTACTAGCTGAATCCAAACCTGACTGATGTTGCTATTTTAAAGGGCATTGTTTGAACTCCACTGGTGCATGACTTTCCTAATTGTAAATTTTTTTTTAATGAGAAGTGTATTCTCAGAGAACCTTCTTTTAAATGCAAAATTAAAATGATCTATCATATGTTGAATCCTGGTGAGATACAACAAGTTGTAATGTGATGAAAATGTTGAAGTAGTTAGTAAGAGCTAGCTATGACATGGTAAGCTAGTGTGAACCCTACTGTGCAGAACTGCTCTCCCACACTGAGGCCATGGCTTTCCTCTAGATGAGCCATTACGAGGTGAATTCCCCAGAGTTTCTTCTCTGAACATACCTGTGACTCAGGCACTTTTAAAGTGGGGTACTTCATTCTGGGAGGTGTGATGGACTAGTAACCTGTTGCCTTTGCAGTGACAAGATAGTCTAAACCAATTCACTCATGTGATGTGAAGATTCATGAGTTTCTGCAGTTTGTGGAACAGAGCACCTCAGCTTATTGCAGCACAAAGAAAAGCCGTAGTTGTATCCATGCTGGCTGATCTTTACACGTCTGTAGAGCTTTACTGGAGCTGCCAGCAAATGTAAGAGTCCATCCTTGCAAGATGACTTGCAGCTTGAGCCTGGTGTTAGGATAGAAGCAGCAAAGGAAGCAGCAGATTTTCTGTAGGTTTAAGTGCAATGAGAACCATTATTTACCTTTGCATTGGTTTAAAGTGAGTTTGATGGGGCTTTTGTAATCTCATGTCTGTGTCACTGACAACTGGAAACATCTGAAGTTTTGGGATTCTTCAACTTAAAGTAAATATTCCAGATCTGTGTTTTAACATTGTCTGCTTCTTCCTGGCTCTTTCCAATTAGGATATCCACTAGAAGTTGCACACTGGTTAGTTAAATAGCAGAGCTTTCTCTCTGGCTGCTTTTCTGCTTTGTGTAGTAACTTCAGTGCTATCATTACACTGACTTTTAAAGGTGCTGGTAGCAGAGATTAATCAGACAGTGAATTTTCGTGCTTATTTCAGTCTAGGACCTCATACTTCCTATTTCATCCCTCTGGGAATTAACCTTAATATAAATCTATCATCTGTAAATGGTGAAGTAGTAACGGTGAAGATGTTACTCATGTATGGATAAGATGTATAACAAGAATGTTGGGTTTCTTACAGTACTGTTTAGAGCATCTGATGGAGATCAGGGCTGAATTTGTATGTGGCCTGAAAGTGTACTGTGTTCTAGAGTATACACTAAAGAGACCTGAATGTCCAAATAGATATTTGAAGGTTCAGAGGGATAGTGGCTTGGAGGCCTCATCATACTGCCTTGCCTTGTTACATTCCACGTTTATATAGGCTCTTGTACCATATTCCATGCTTGCTGTGCTGCTTTTCAACTTGCTTACAGTTAAGGTGAGGAATTTTGTGTTGTGCCATAATACCCAAATCAGAAAAACTGGTTAGTGGAACAATTCCACTTGCGTCATTGTACTAATTCTATGTAGTACCCACCAACAGGTTTTTTACCTGTTGTCCTAAAATACCATGTTTAGGAGCTTCTGCGTAGAAGTGAAGAAAAGGGAAAAAGCAAGTTTGAAGAGTAAAGTTTTAGTATATAGTTCAATATAGTGTTTGAAGTAGTATGTATTTCAAGTGACATTTAGTGTTAAAATGGAACTTTAAATCTCTGTGATCAAACTTAGTGAAGTGACTCTGGAAACATAAAATATTTGGTAAGTGGAATTATTTTTCAAAGGATTACATTTGAAACTCCTAGAATAGTCACTTAGCCAGGCTATGGCTATCAATCATCATCCTTGTTTTCAGAAAAGATTGGGTAAGTGGAGTAATCTTATTTTGTTAAAGCGTGAATTCCTTCCCTTGGGAGCTGCGGTTTGAGGCAACAAGCTAAGAAGAACAAGTTACCCAGGAAATACAGCTCAGAAGTTGCACGGGTTTGTAGGAGCCCGTGGGTTCCTACTGTTGTCTGTGTCACTGGTGTGCGTGTGACTTTGATCACAAGTAAGAGTTACCACTATTTGACTTCCTCTGCCATTATAAAATTTTGTTTTCTGATGCACTACTAGAGGTAGAATTAATGAATGTGAGTGGCACACAGTAGGTGGTACTATGCACTCTTTCTTTTGTAATTTCAGCACAAGCATGGGAGGTCAGGGAAGCTTGAATCTATCTAGAAGATGCTGAATCCTTTATTGCCCATAAGTAATAGTTTAATTGAGTGGGATTTTTAACCTGTTAGTTTTATTTCCTCTTCCATGTAATATAGAGGGAAGCAGAGAAAAAAAGTTTTACCCCAATGTATAGAAAACAGAGTTCTAAACTTCCTTAATGGCATTTTCTGCAAAGCTTTATTTGGGGAATTCTTTTTAAGTAGGTACATGCCCATTACAAGTGCACATGGAGTTTTTACAGCTGAAATGGAGTTTTATGTGTGCTTCTTAGAATGAAGTAGGTAATGTTTGCAATCCCCCACCCTAATGTGTCCCCACCACCCCCCTCATGTTTTACTAGTCTTACTCACAAAGAAAATATAGTTTCTATCTTCTGCTCTTTCAGCAAAGGACTGGACTGCACTTCTTCAAAATTGCAGAACAGGCTTTTTACCTCTTTCAGAAAACTTATAGGATCTACTCTGAAGTTTCACTCCAAAGGAAAACTTTGGAGGAAGTTGGTTTTACTTATTTTATAATGTCTTTTCTGCAACTTTTAACTGTTCAGTAGCTGGTCTTTCAAGTTCATTATCCTGCAAAAGGGGACTGGGAACAGAAGCATCTACAAGTAGAAACTAACCATTTTCACAGGACTAGGAAAGATGAGAGCAACTCCTCAAAGTTTAGGGAATAATTGTAAAGCTGGCTCTCTGGGGGAGAAGCATGTAATTGAGCATTTTCAAAGATGATGCATTCAAATCATTTTTTTTACAGTGGAAGGGAACAGGCAAAACTGTCTCTCTAATTGGAAAACAATTTATTTTACTTTTTTAATGTTAAAAGAATTATATGCTTCGTCAAACTGGATGCTTCTGTAAAGCCCTTGTTCAATAACTACTACAATGGTAGGATAATGCTGTGAGGCCTGCAGGTGATGTTGCTATAAAAATTGTTACTGTGATGCCTGTTGCATCTTTTTAACTGGAAGATGAGACATCTTTGCACTTCAGAGTGGCAGGGGATACAGTTTCCAAACTGCGCTTACTCTGAATACTAAATGACAGATTTAATTGTAAATTTCCATGTAGAAATTAATCAGAAGGAGATGGTTGAGAGAACTTGTGGTGCTGCTTGTACTTGTTTATCTGAAGAGGTGTTAGTGGCAGAAGAGCGCACTTGTCAGAATTTCAAGTAGTTAGACTGTATTATTTGGTGCATGTGAAGTGAATTGTGTCAAATGTAGTAGTACTAGCCAAGACAATGATCTGTTCAGAAGTAAACAGTGCATTGGAAGATAACATTGCAGATAACTAGTAGTATTTCTGCCACAGAGCTCTCAATCAACTGTTTATTTTTTAATTGCAGGTTTTTCTTTTAAAAATGTAGAGCTGTAAGCAAATAGTGATTTTTAAAGCTGTTGGTTTGGGGTTTTTTTGTTTGTTTTTTAAATAAAGGAAGCCTGTCTACTGCAGTGATATTTTTTAAAAAATAATCAGAATTATATTGGAGCATTTAATTTCTGTAGTTTTGCCTTAATTTTTATCATAAGATTGAAAAAATCTACCTTGGATTAGATTTTTCAGAATGGTGGAAACCATTTTCACCTTCATCAACTGTAGTCTTGGCCATCAAACTGCCTACGGCCAGTTAACCCACAGGAAGGGAGTCTGTAATATAATAGCTCCTACATCACTCTGCTTCCTTCCTCCCTCTTTGCTGCTGACACCAAATGCACAGTGGAGAAGAAGGCTACATGGCAGCATCCACAGGTGCTATTCCTGACTCCTGGCTGCCATTTTGGCAATGGTAATTTATTCAAGACAGATTTCCAACTCTGCTTCATGACTTTCATTGCATGTATCCTGGCTGGGGCAGGGAAGCTGACTATCGTTTATGTTGTCCATTTATAACTCCCTTAACAGGTGAAGAACACTTGCTAGAACTTGTTGCATTGTAGCTAGTGCAGTGAATAAAGCAAAAAGTTGGCAATCTGGCTTCTCTAAGAAACAGGTAATAGCTCTGTCTCGTTTTAAAGTAATAAACACTGTAAGAAGTGCTGTTCAGCTATGGTGGTGTAGCTCTAAGGCTGACTTATGGGAGACACCTCTGAGAAGATATTTTTAAGTTTGCCATAGGAAGTGCAATCCTTAGAGATAACTTTAAGAAAATGTTAACAGTATTTTTTTTGTTCTTTTCAGAACAAAGGTTCGCTTCAGTTTGAAGATAAATGGGATTTCATGCGCCCTATCGTTCTGAAACTTCTTCGTCAGGAGTCTGTCACAAAACAGCAATGGTTTGATCTGTTTTCGTAAGTAATTTTTTACTATCTTTCATCTTTCTGCATAACAGGAATACAGTTATAGTACTACTTCTGATACAGCAGTTAGGCGTGGCATGGACTATGGGGGAACACACGGAACAAAACCATGAGTTTTATTAAGTGGTAAGTGAGGCTGCATCACTGTAAATGTGCAAAAGTAGAGTTTTCTTGAGATTCAGATCCCTACAAACAGGTTGGAGAAAGAACAGCAGAGCTCTTGACTTAAGCTGATCATAGTAAACAAGTTTGGTACCTACCCACAAACCTTTTGTTAGTTTTAGAGAGAAAATGTTGTTTACTGCTTCGGCAGTAAGTTCATTTAAAGGCAGTTTGCTGAATGTCACATTATTCTGATTTGAATGGCTTTCTTCTAAAATAAGAATGCTACTGAAGTAGCAGGGCAATGCAGTTTAGCTGGTATAATTTGAATAGCCTTATACCCTAAGAATAATATATATAATATTTTTCAGACAGTGTTTGCATTATTGTACTTTGTAAAACCCCTCTCATTTCGCTTCTTCCAAAAAGCGAGAAGTTGCTTCCTGATTTTTTTCTTACATCTTGTGACCTTTACCAACATAATGTAGAAATTAACAACATATATTGAAAGAATATCTAAAATAATCTTTGTCTCAACATAGTTATTTTCCCTCAGATATGCTTGTAGCTTAAATCTGCAGCCTCTCCTTCTGCTTTCTCAAATCTGTCACAAAAGTGTTTTTTATTCAAACACAGTCTGCTGCAGTCAGTCTCTTTGTTGCTCTTTTTGATGAGGACAGTGCAGTGATTCTTTTTACACCCATCCTACTGCACCTGTCACACTTCTATGCCAACCAAAAGGAAAAGTAGTTTATCATGTAATGAGTTTTAATATCGGATGATGTGTCAGCTATAGTGGTTGCCAGGTACATGGTATATTTCAGGTATAAATTCAGTCCTGAGCCATTGGTTTCATTTTTAATAACAACTTCAGTAATTCTGCATTGGTATTGAAATTTTCAGTTTATTTTTCTTGTAGCTGAACTATTCAGTATAGCTGAAGTAACTCTATGGCTGAATTAAGGATACTGAAGGAAAGGATCCCACTTTCCTAGGTGTATATTTTTGGACAGTGGTCTTTGTTAAGCTCTTTAATAAAAATTCATATTGATAGGTGTCTTCTACCTGCCCTTTGAGTATAATTATCCGGTGTTGTTTTTTCCACTCCTGTCAGGAACCAATGGCATTCTAAATACAGTAATACCTTCTCTGCATGTGAACATTGCGTAAGCCTCACAATTTAGGTAGACCTCTGTAAATCCTGGGCCAGCACCTTTGATATGTGGTAAAGGAACTTTCTACCTTATAAGTTTTGTCTTTTCAGTTAAACTAAAAACACTGCTTTTGGATTGAAAAACTGTATTTATTTAATTGGAACAAAGTTACGCCTTTAGATTATGCAGATTATGTAGTTGCTTTTCTGCAAAGATATGGCTTTATTATTGAAAGGAAGAATAAAAACCAGAGGAAGGTAATGAGTCAAGAAATGGCTTGCTAGGCCACATTATATATGATGTATGGTTAGGAGTGTAGCTTGCTTTATTTAGTGTTTCGTATGGAAAGAAAGTAGGAATTAAGTTACTCTTGCTGAGCTGTAAGCTAGGAAAAAGATTATTTGGATGTTGCTAAAACTCATAAATAGAATTTTGCTTTATGCTGCTGTTTCGGAGCTCTTCTGCAGTAGGTTTCCACTTTAAAATGCTGTCACTGTCATGAAACGTTTCAGTGATCATATTAAACTAATTAAAACATCTTTTAAATTACCTTATGCCCCTGAGCTCAGATTTCTCATATGTAAGGTCTCTTTCCTTTGTAGCACAAGAATGATGTTGTGCGTGGATTGTAAAACTGTGAGTGAAGGCTGCATGGTAATAAAAGTATTTTAGAGTAATACAGGCTGAGTAGTAATGCTTCTACTGGCAAGTGGTTTCTGTCTTTGTCAAAGAAAAGCTTTAGAAATTGTCCTTAATGTAAAAAGGAGTATTGAGTGGATACTGAAACCAGAACTGGCTTCTACATCTCTGTTGTGACCATACTGTTTCCTAGATAGGTTGCTGCTACTTGTTTCAAAGACTTTCAGTCTCTTCTCCAAACATGTTTTCTAGCATATGTCACTGGGAACTAACTGTGTGGTTTTTAACAATGATAGATTAAAAGTGTATTAATCTCTTAGACATAGTGAAATTATGGCTTTTTAAACCTCATGCTCTACAGCATTAAACTTTGAGTAGCTGTTACTAAAAGATGGATAAATTGTTTTCTAGAGATGTACATGCAGTTTGCTTGTGGGATGATAAAGGTCCAGCAAAAATCCATCAAGCTCTGAAAGAAGACATCCTTGATTTTATTAAACAGGCACAAGCAGTAAGTTCTTAACGTTTCATAACTTCTATTCACATTGTTAAAAAAATAACCAAATAGTTTTGACTTTCATTGGATCTAAATGCATAGCTTTTTTGTTTGAAATTCCGTGATGTCCTGGAGATCTTAATTACCCTGTGATTTTCTATTGACACAAGTAAGACTTAGCCTTGAGCATTTGCCTTGGTTCATTGTTTTCTCACAGTCCTTGAAACTGGGCTGGGCAGTGATTTTTGTGGTATACTAAAAACCAAAACAACAAAAAAACCCAACCCAAACCCCAGCATTATTTTTGTTTATCCAACAGTGCTTATGGTATCTTCAGCCACTTGGAAAGTCTTGAGGCAAAATTTTATATAAGAAATTTCTGTCTGAAAAAGAAATGTTGTTTGTCTAGCTTCAGTGCAATGCTGACATGTTCATGGATGGCTTTAAAATAAGCCATATGTGTGGTGTACTACAAATAGCCCTGCTATCGACTCAGCAAGCTGAGCTATCCAGTTTTATGGGCTTCCCCGTTAACAGTTGAAGTTGTCAATAGATTCCAAGGAAATGTTTGTGTTTGTAAAAAGTAGAACAAAAGATGTTTTTTGTAATAAGGGATTTAAAAGAGGGGATTGTTGAGAAATTAAAAAAAAAAAGAATCTTATGACATTGGAAAGGAAAAAATGAAAAGTCTGTAAAATCTTTAGTGAAGAGACTTAACACCACTGAGGCTTTGCTTAAAGGAACATAGTTTCTTACAGAGGCCTTTGTATAACCAGGCTTATAAATGTTGATTTTTAAATTCCATCGGCTCGCTTACATGCATAAATGCTATGCTGAGCTGAGGCGTCTGGCATGGTCTGTGTTGGCTGTTGAGAGGCATCTTTTTAGGCATTATGATAGCCATTATACAGTGTAGTTGTAGTTTCCAGGCTTTAAGAAACTATACATGTTAACTAGCTGTCTGAATCTAATGGAAGGTTGGTAGGTGGTATTGAATTAAACTTTTCACTGTATACAACAGAATGTAGTCCTTACAGGTTACTTATTTTTATTTTTTTGTATATATGGCTGTACCAGGATATGTTTTTATTTTAGACCAAAGGTGTTTTAATCTTTTTGACCTGCAGGTGGCTTAAAAAAAAAATAAAAGCAGGTTCATTTAGGAAATTTAAACTTACTGACTACTTACTTGTTGTTACCTTTCTTTACCCTTTAGAAATGGTCCGTATGGTGTGGGTTGATGACTACTTCCCTGAAATAAATGGCACTTTCTTATTCTGATATATCTCTACATTTGAATTTTATTTGGGGAGTTATTTGCACTATAAGCAAAGTATTCTGTATTTTGTGCAGAAATTTGTTTGTAAATTCCACCCTCTTCTCCCCCCTCCTCCAGAGAGTGCTGAGTCATCAAGATGATACAGCTTTACTAAAAGCATATATAGTGGAGTGGCGCAAGTTCTTCACGCAGTGTGATATTTTGCCCAAGCCATTTTGTCAGTTAGAGATTACTTTAATGGGCAAGCAGGGCAGCAACAAGAAGTCTAATGTAGAAGACAGTATTGTTCGAAAGGTAAGTGATAGGTATAATAAGAGTTTTGTTGCATGCTGTTCTGCCTGCAGTAATAGTACAGAAGGGATTCTGTAGCTGAAGATGAAATAGCACCAATCGTGGAATACGATGTATCACTTTGCTTCAGTCTGAGGGTCAAAACAACCATGCAGCTCTTCTTTTCTCTCCACGATGGTTTCACTCTTGTTTCTCCAGTTCTGCTTTGGGTATTAACAATTTTGTTCAGATGATTGAAGCAGTTCTTTACTGGGCTTTGGGTTTGTTTGGGGGCTTGCTCACGGTGTTTTGTTTTTGTCTTTGGTTTTGGTTTTTTGCTTTTTTTTAATTACTACTTGAATCCTGGGGTGGAGGCAGTTGTAAATTCACCTACTATTTCTATACTTGTGAGTAGCAAGTACTTGTATATATAAGCAATTAGTTTTTCTACTCCTATTTGCCATGGCCAAGATTTTAACTGGGACACATCTCTGCACTTTATAAATGACCAATCAGATTCCCTCATCTTAAGTTAAATATAGCTACTGATCTCTTAATTTCCCCTTTTTCCTCCAAGCTGTCAGCATATCAATGAAAAGATTGGGCATGTAGAATCGTGTGAATATGATCTTTTTACTATTTCATATCTATATAAAGAAAGCCTGGGGTTTTGAGTATGGAGTGCTCAGTGTCCCGAATCCCATGAATAATGGTCCTTGAAATTGCTTTAGTCTTTTATTATAAGAAAAACGGAGCACATCAGTTGTAAAGTGTTCAGTCCTTTAGTTTAACGTCATTCATTATACCTTTCTATCACAGATAGTATCTGTAGGGAAATGAAATTTCTTTAACAATCTTTCGTTTGGTAGTGAAAAGCATCTCAACTGTCCCCCTGTCTCCAGGATGGGAAGAACAAAATAGTTTGAGTGCATTACTTTGGGCAAGGTTTTTTTCTTCACCCTCCTGTTCTGACATCTGATCCTCTATTCCTCATGAAGAAAAGGAGGCGAGAATAGCAGCAAAGAGAGGAATCTCCAACTTAGGTTTTTTGTTTCCATTGTTTGTTGGAGAAAGCATGTGAAAAGTTACTTGAGTACTGAGGACTGTAGGAATAATACAGAATTATGGAATTAATATATGAATCAAATACTGATTCCCTTGGCTGTCTGGTTACACTGAGTAAGCTTAGAATGTAAGCTGAATATTACTTCTATAACAAGTTCAGAGCAAGATCAGGTTCAAAAGTAGTTGAACTGCTATATATAACCTGAGTATTGCATTATAAATTGCTTGATTTGTGTTTCTGATGCCCTGTATTTCTTTTGCACAAACTGAGGTCTGCACGTACCTTTCTCACAGGAATTTTTTTCTTCTTCTTCTAAATACACAGCTCATGCTAGATACGTGGAATGAATCCATATTTTCAAATATAAAAAACAGACTTCAGGACAGTGCAATGAAGCTAGTTCATGCTGAAAGACTAGGAGAAGCTTTCGACTCTCAGCTTGTTATTGGAGTTAGAGAATCATATGGTATGTTGTGCACAGACTCATCTATGTTGCCTCCTCACTTTAGTAAATGAGTTTTCATCGTGCAGAGTTAACAGTTGTGGTGGTAGGGTTGGGATGCTTATCTCAGCATTTTGTATTGATGTTGTTGATATGTGATACCAATTACATTCAGTTTAAAATCTTTAACTTCAAAGTGATTTAGCTGTGTATCAGTTACTGCAAAATAGGTGTTTTCAAAAAGCAAACTATTACTTGACCTTTTGGGTTTGGAGATATAACTTTGTGCTTTGTACTGTTTCTGATTCTTCAGGCAGTTTGAAGGAGAAATGCTCAACAGGCTGTGTCTAAGACTTTCTTCTTTGAAAAACACATCTGTGTATCTGAAACTTCTGTGACATTTCACCGTTGCTGGTGCTTCTATATCATTTTGCAGCCTTTTGAATTAAACCTGTGGCTAATACTCTCTCAGATGGTTTTATAGTGTCCAATTCTAATTTTTTTTTTAAGCATATTCCATTTAAGGTCTTTTTATTTATTGCTCTGTAACAGTTGAGAGGAAGGGGGAAACTTTTTTCTAAATAGTTCCTAGCACTGCAGAAGGCTTGCTGTCAACATTGTGGTAAAAGAGGGAAAAAAACCCCTAAGACATCGGGAGTCTAAGAACAGTGTCTAAGAAAAGCTGTTTGCTCAGTCAGGTGGAGAGCTCTCACTTCACTAGGCATTATGCTGAACTGCCCTTATTTGTTTCTTTTTTCCTTCCTATTTTGCAGTTGTATGTGTATTTCTGGTTACCGTGTTTGAATGTCTCTAATGCTGGAGATAAGTATGAAGTTCTCTCCAGTTCCTTATCGTTAATCTAAATATTTTTAGAGTGAGGACTGGACAATTTTGGTTACCTTTAGGGGTCAGAGTGCATTTATAGGTACTTCAGTTGTTCAATGCAACCTTTTAATACAAGACTCGTCTTAATGAGAGAGATTTGCTTATTATTAGCCACTTAAGTTTAGAAGCCTTGAAAGTAAGTTTGGACTTTCTCTTTGCAGTTAACCTTTGTTCCAATCCCGAAGATAAACTTCAGATATATCGGGATAATTTTGAAAAGGCATATTTGGATTCAACAGAGAGATTTTATAGAACACAGGCTCCTTCTTATTTGCAGCAAAATGGTGTACAGAATTATATGAAATATGTAAGTAAAACTTCTGTTGTAACTTTATTCTGGAAGTGTTAGTACTTAAAATGATTGCTGTTCTACTTTTGCACAGGCAGATGCTAAACTAAAAGAAGAAGAGAAAAGAGCACTACGATACTTAGAAACAAGGCGTGAATGTAACTCAGTAGAAGCAGTAAGTATGGTGTGCTGAAAACTTTGATGTATTTTGTATTTATATAGTATTACTACATTGCAGGTTTTAATTTTGTGTGTTAAAATTTTACTTGTAGCAGTAAATTGAGATGGAACTGTTGATTTTGTTTTCTAAGAATCCACTATTTTTTCCTGCAGAAATCTCTATTCATTTCCAATCTGGCAATTTAAAATTTCTTTAGATGTTTTAACAGTGAATGTAGATCAAAAGTTCAGATTGAAGGGCAGGGTTTTAGTTAGGTTGATTTTTATTTTTTCATTTTGAATCAGGTTTGGTTTTATTTTTCTTCCTACACTTGCCAGTGGATGAGAATATTTGAAAATAAGTTGTCCAATCTGTTAGGTAAAGGGTTTTGCTCATTGAGAATACTTGAAAGAGTTATTGTTTGTTGCAATCAAAAAAAGCAATAGAAGTTTCATTAAAACTTCTGTAGCTTTCCTCTTAGGCTGGAATTGTCCATTTAATATAAAGGATGTTTCTTCTTTTTTTTCTTTCCCCCCTTGAGCAATATTTTACACAGTTCACATTCTGGAGGAAGATTTAACTGCAATGAAATGTTCATAATATTCTATGTTGAAATTAGTTCAGGAAACGGATTATTTCAAATACCCTTTAAATCAGGGGGTTTTGTTTGTTTGGTTTTGGGTTTTTTGTTTTGTTGTTGTTTTTTTTTCCCAGTGGATCAAAATGTATTTTACGTCTTTTGTTATGTTGTAGATCATTCATTTTGAACAGCTATAAATTGTGACCCATATCAAGAGGCTGACAAAAGAGAGATGGTCCTGACCTGTACAAGCAGTTTCTGTTCTAGGTCTAGCCATAGTGTCTTGTTCAAGCTAACCAGCCTGGTCCAAATAGGGTATGCTGGAATGAGAACTATTCTTAGCTCTTGGATGTATACTTGGAAACTAAGTAGGGTAGTTGGTGTTCTGAAAGTGGTGGCTCCCTTGAGAGAAAAGAAGCAACAGAAATATTAAACTCATTACCGGTTTGGGAAGGAGTTTACCATATTTACTAACTTATATGTATTGAAGAAATATGGTTTCCCATATAGATTTTAATCAAAGTACACAGACTTTTATGAATCAGTGAATGAATGAGTTATTTTATAGAGCACAATTGTTGAGAGCAGGCTAGATTGTGTGTCACGGCAAACTTCAGACAGATCAGACTTTGGTGGTCAGATGGCTAATGGAGCTAATTCTGTGTTTAATGTGTTTCAGCTAATGGAGTGCTGCGTCAATGCCCTGGTGACATCTTTTAAAGAGACTATTTTAGCTGAATGCCAAGGCATGATCAAACGAAATGAAACAGAAAGTAAGTGAAGCTTAAGACCAGTGCAGGATGAACTCAGCATCCACTGTGTAAAAATAGATTTGTTTATAGATGTATCAAATTACTGTTTTAAATAGATGGTGACAGTGTTACGTAGACAAGATATTACTGCATGTGGGCAATTTATATCACTTCTGAAATCTGTATGTACAATACCATGATTTGAATGACTGGATAGTTTTCATCTTACTTGAAAGAAAAGAGTATTTTTTGTTTTCTTTAGTTTTCTTACAGCTTATTTTCCTCATTTTGAACAGCTCTGTTAAATGTTGCATATGTCTTATTTTTTGTTTGAATAGTTCAGATACAAACACTGCCCCTTCATTCTACCCCCACTATGCCTCTTCCTTTGAAAAAAGTGAAGCATCTGTTTGCAAAGCTGTTTGTCTGAAAAGCAGGGAGAAAACTTTCTTATTCTGATTATTTGTGCAGGACCAATAGGTCAATGACCAAAAACTCTGCAAGTTTTTAACCTGGTTTTATAGCCAGTATGTCACTGTGAGTATTGAGCTAGCTCTCTATGCCTTGGTAAAGTTTCAAGGTTTTTTTAACTCTGTGTCCATAACTGAGAGGTTAGTGTGATTCAGAAGTCTTGTGTTGGTCCTGTATGATAAGCCAAACTAGATAAATCATTAAATTGTCATAATTTAAGTAGGGAAACTAGAAATAAACAAACAGAAAAAGCTGAAATCACAGATTTTGAGGCTGATTTTTCTTTTTCCTCTTTTTTTTAAATATCCTGCAGCCAGGGAATATTTACTAATGTCTATATGAAGCTTTCATTTCTATGTAAATGTGAAAACTGTTTTATGACTCGGAACAAAGTAGAAAATACTTCTAAATGCTATCATTTCAGAAAATATTTGACCTCAAAACTATGTCCTACTGATCTGTTCATCTAGCAGCGTGATTTCTGGCAATAGTCCAAAGCTAAATCTAGAAAGCCACCAAACTTCTTATGAGTATATATTACAGCCATTAGGAGATTACAGGACGCTTATTGAAATGCAGAGCTTCAGAAAGGTTCATCTCTGTAGCATCCAAAGCATCTGTCTTTAGAAACTTGGTGAAATATTCACACAGTCCTCTCTTTCCTTGTGGCTATGTCTACCCCATGATACTGCTCAGCTGCAAAATACTTCTGTTTAGTGTATAAGAGCTCAAGCATCAATTTCAAACTTTTTTGTATTTTCCTAGACCTACCTGTGCTCTTTAAAATGTTTTAATGAAGGATGCAGGTGCAGATGATTAAAAAATTATTTAAAGATTGGAGCTGTACATATGAATATGTACATATAATAATATCCTCTGCTATTCTTCACTATTATATCAACCAGGTGGGAAAAGACCTTTAAGATCATCAAGTCCAACCACTACCCCAGGACTGCCAAGGCCACTACTAACTCATGTTGCTGAGGGCCTCATCTACACAGTTTTTGAACGCTTCCAGGGCCGATGATTCCACCGTTGCCCTGGGCAGCCTGTTCCAATGCCTGAGCACCCTCTCTGTGAAGAATTTTTTCCTGATATCCAATCTAAACCTCCCCTGGTGCAGCTTGAGGCCATTACCTCATATTTCAAAGAACTTCATTAAACAGCATCTGTCAAAAAAAGACTGATTTTTTTTTTTTTTTTTGGTTATGAGCTGGGCACTGCTTTAAAATATTCTTAAATGTTAAGTACTTAATATTTTCATGCCATGCAAAGGAAGGAAGGCATCGTGTTTTCCAGCTAAAAGCTATTGAAGATGTCATAACTTGCAAACACTTTTCAGAACTGGCTTAGTGCATTTTTGTTGGCTTCTAGTATTGGGGATGGGAGGCCTAAATTTTATTCTTGAAGTACTTTATGACAGAAATAAAAAGTAAGTTTGGCTTTTTTGAATACAAAATGGAAACAGAAATTCTGAAGTGCCCCAACAACAACAGGATGGATTTCTTTATTCTCAGTATCGTGTTTTCTGAATGAAGTTCCGGTGAAATCTTCCATTTGCTTTTGTTACTTTGAAATCTGTCTTTGAACAATCTGGGTTTTTGGGTTCTGACAGTTTTAGGGAGGCACCTGAAGTCTTCCTTTGCCACTGTTTATTAGGAGAAACCACTGAATTATTATTCATGCTGTTACCAGTTTACGGAAACAGATGTAGAACCCTTTAATATATCATTTTGTTTCTTTTTGTTTTATTTTTCCCCACCATCTCTTTCTCCCTCTCACCCTTTTTAAAGTACACGTGGAAAAATTTAGTAAACATTGAGTGAGATTTTTGGACTTACCCTGTGGAAAACAGTGCTGCCATCATTTATGGTATTTAAATTGCACTGAGAATACCTCTGTCACCATTTTTTGTCTGGTTCCTGAAATCTCAGAAACATAGAGTGGTTTGTGTTGGAAGGGACCTAAAGATCATCTACTTCCAACTCTCTGCATGGACTGGGACACCTTCCACTAGACCAGGTTGCGCAGAGCCCCATCCAGCCTGGTCTTGAGCACTACCAGGGATGGGGCAGCCACAGTTTCTCTGGACAACCTGTGCCAGTGTCTCACCACCCTCACAATAAAGAATTTCTTCCTGATTTCTCAGTCTCCCCTCTGTCAGCTTAAAGCCATTCCCCCTTGTCCTGTCACTGCATGACCTTTTAAAAAAGTCTCTCTCCAGATTGCTTGTAGGCCCCTTTAGGCACTGGGAGCTGCTCTAAGGTCTCCCTGGAGCCTTCTCTTCTCCAGGCTGAACAAGCCGTCTTCGTGACCTCCTCTGGACTTGCTCCAGCAGGTTGACATCCTTCTTACACTGGGGGTTCCAGAGCTGAACGCAGTACTGCAGGAAGGGTCTCAAGAGAGCAGAGCAGAGGGGGAGAATCACCTCCCTCAACCTGCTGGTCACTCTCCTTTTGATGCAGCCCAGGATATGGTTGGTTTCTGGGCTGCAAGCTCACGCTGCTGGGTCACGTTGAGCTTCTTGTCAACCCGCAACACCATGTCCTTCTCCTCACGGCTGCTCTCAATCCATTCTCCACCCAGCCTGTGTCTGTGCCTGTGATTGCCCTGGCCTAGGTGCTGGACCTTGCACTTCGCCCTGTTGAACTTCATGAGGTTTTCACTGGCCCACCTATCGAGTGTGTCAGGGTCCCCCTGGATGACATCCCTCCAGCATGTCAACTGTAGAAAACTTGCTGAGGGAGTAGTGAGTCACACTTCTAGGCCATTTTGTGTGGTCTTTAGTAGACTTGCAAGTTCTTATTGAGGGTTTTTTGCAGTTTCCAGTCTTAAATTTGCATTGTTACATTATATACATTTAGATAAACGTACAATAGATATTTTTTTTCCTGTTCTTCTGTGTGCATTGCTTTTCTATTTGATTCCTGCAACAGTTGTTGGGATCCAGAAGTTGATAGCATCTATTTCCTCTTCAGTGGGGTTGCTGAGAAAAGTATGGCGGAGGATAAAACAGATGGGCCTCTGCCTTTTGTCTCATTTCACAGTAGATAACAGCATTGAGGAACTAAGCAAATCTATCAGTTTTTTTTTTTTTTCTATAACAAAAGAATCAAAGTCCATGATGGGTTTGTTCTACTTCATTAAGCAGAGTCGTTTGCTGTGTTTAGCTCAAATGTCTGTGGTCTGTCTAAAACAATCTGGTGACCTTAATCCAGGTGTTCCTTTGTAGAAAGCTTTCACAAGATGATTATTGATGTTTCAGTACTTTTGAAAGGGGTATTTTAACAGTCTTGAAATACCTCCACAAAAAGCAGACAAATAAACCAAATCAGTTTTTAAAGTTTTTGAACTGGTAACTTTCAGAAAGACTAAATAAACTCTTCAGGAAAACAGAAAGGAAGAAATGCTGTTTACCTTAGTTTTGGTTACTTTAGAATTTGGCATGCTTTTAATTAAAACAAAATGTTGTAGATGGCATTGGAAGATATGAAAGACAGCTCTGTTGGACTTTAATTTAAAAGAAAACCAAAAATAACTTGAATCCATATAATTTCCTTCATACACTCCTGTAGGCTTCCAACTGAGAGACTCCCATTTTGCCAGGGATTTTAAGGCAGTTATACTGAGAACCTGGACTAAGTCCAAATTGTGATTGACTTTAGCGGGTTTTATTCAAGCTTATGATGATGCATGCATAAGCAAGTATTATGTTGTAATAAATGCCTCTTTTTGCCTTCAGAAGAATCTCCTCATGGGACCAGACTTAGAACACTATTCAAAACATCTTTCCTTTTAAGGGATGAATTGGATTATCTGTTGTGTACATATTCAGTGTCCTGCTTGGGAGATGCTTGCAGAAATGCAGTATGTTTGGTTTCTATACAGGTCTTTGACTGGTGGCTTTATCAGTATTTGTATCTTTCAGAGTTGCATTTAATGTTTTCACTGATGGATAAAGTTCCGAATGGCATAGAGCCTATGCTAAAAGACTTGGAAGAACATATTGTTAGTGCTGGACTTGCAGATATGGTAGCGGCTGCTGAAACTATTACTACTGTAAGTGTATTGGGTTTTAATAAAATAACAATGAAAACCCAACATTTCAGAAGTTAAATATTCTCTATTTTGGGGACATAATGTAAATTGAAATTTTTTTTAATATTTTATGTTTAAACTTCAAATTTTGACCCACTGAAGGTTTTAGATGTCTTATTCCTTTAGTTCTCAGTTGTAGCTTTAAAACATGAATCAAATTTGTAGTATAGAAAAGGTTATAAATGAAGTGCATGGGATATTTACATAGTAGGATCATGTCAGCATCTTAATTAAAACTATTCTAACTTCCTGATGAAATTTGCAATTCGCTTTCAATCTTCGAGGGGTTGTTCAGTGTGGGTATTAGACATTTTTTCCCACACTGTACTTTTTCAGCTTTTTATCATCTTTTTGTCTGGGTCTAGGATGTCTGAGTATGTGCAGCAATTAGGATGTGCCTTTTACTGGTCCTTGAAAACATGCTTTATTTTAGAAGTCATTACAAAATATTTGAAAGTTACATATTTTCTATCTCTATATGTATGCTTGTATGTTGGTATACTATCCTGAAAGTCTGTGTTGACATTCAGATGCTGTAAAGCTCTTCAGTACAAAGAACCAAGATAAAATGCTCATTTGTAGTACGCAGACCTGAGGATACTGCATTAATACAGATTAGGGCATTGTATGAAAGCTCACCCTGAATTCTCTAGAGCTTGTTTTTTTTGTTTGATTTTTGCCACTTTAGGATTCTGAGAAATACGTAGAGCAATTGCTCACACTATTTAATCGATTTAGT
>JANHGB010031652.1:0-10000 GCA_026283785.1 Coracopsis vasa
CTGCTTGCCTATGCCTCTGAGCACCCCGCTGCAGGCACCCTGACAGGGACAGGGACAGGAGCTGGGGCTAGGGCTGGGAGAGCCGCCTTGGCCCAATTCAGGGCTCTGCCGCTGCCTGCGCCGGGACCCGCGGCCGGGCCACTGCCTGCACAGGTTGCCCCAACACCTGCGCTGCTCGCCCGCCTGCCCAGCGCCCAGGAAACCGCAGCCTTAAAAGGCTCTATTAATATTAAAGGGGTTATTCCAGTCATATGCAGGCCATTACCAACACAATGGATAGTATTTTGAATAGCAGGTCGGCTCATCTGTCTCCATAGATCATATCTGCCAAAGACGGACCCCCTCCCCCCGTCGTTTTCCACCCCCGGCTCCATTAGGTTTGGGGGTTCCTTCGCAGCGAATCTCGTCGCTAGGTGTGAGGCCGCGGTAAGCTGAGGCTGGCAAAGCGGGGCGCTCGCTGGGATGGAGGAAGAGGCTTCTCTCCCACACCCTCAGCCCGGATCCGAGTGCCGGGGAGGGCTTGGCTCTGGCTGGCACGGCGTGCTGGGTACCGCTCCCTCTCTCCCCCCTCCGGCACCTCACCGGCGCCGAGGAGCATCCTGCAGGGAGGGAGGCAGAGAAGGGCATGGGGCCTTTCCCGCGCACGTCCCCCCACCTCTCCTTTCCCCCTTCCCGCTCAGAGAAAAGAAAAAAGAAAAGAGAAGAAGAAAAGCCCTTGAATTCGCCCATAAGCGAGAAAGGTGCAATAGGAAAGGAATGGCCAAGTAGAGGGGGAAGTCGCAGGGGGGATAAAGAGAGCTCTGTTGCCCCTGTCCTTGTTGTTCTTGCTGCTGCTCCATTCAGGCACCGAATTCAAATGGATATTTTACAGTTCAGCCCAGCTGAACAGGGGCTCAATGCCTGAAAGCTGCCGAGCTGCCTTCGCGGACATGCTCTGGGCCCGATATTATAATTTTCATAATGCGCTTTTATGTAGCTCCAGCCTCCTCCGGTGAGGAGCCCGCAGAGAGGCTGAAAGGGGCTTTGAGAGACCGGAGAGAGGGGCTGCACCGAGTGGAGAGCCCCCCCCGCCTGCCCCGGCAGAGGGAGCCTCGCTCCAGCCCCCGGCACCGGCTCTGTGTGGCCTGGCATCAGCACCGTACGCTCCGTGCGTGCTCTGTCCCTATGCGTCCGGAGCTCTGCGCCCCGTCCGTCCCCTTCACCAGCCCGGGAACACCGTCATAAAGCTCCGTCCCATCCTGGGGCACCGCCGGCAGCTAGCGACGTCCTGTCCCCAGCGAGTGTCCGGCTGCACCGGCAACACCCGTGAAAAGGGCAAGGAAAGGGGGATTCTCCCCCTCAGACAGGCAGTTGGACTCGAGTGGGCCCAAAAGCCACCCTTATACCTGGGTGGAGGGAGAGGAACTGAACAGTAAGGAGCCAGGAGGGTTATTTCCACAGCTAAAAGCCAGAGTGACTGAAAAATCTGCAGCTGTATTTATCATCTCGGGCAAGCCATCCGCCGCTGAAGAGGGTGGCTGGCTGGCTAAATCGTTAACCGACTGGTGCTAGCGGCTAGGAATGACATTCAAAAGGTTATTGATTTCGCTTCAGGGCAAAGAGACTGGACTCCGTCGGTGCCAGCACGCCTCCGCCCCACTTCGTAGGTGCGTGAGCTGCACTCGCCGTGTGAAAACAACCGCGGCCTCCCTCCTCTTAGGAATATTTTGCCAGCCCCTTCCCTCTTGGGAGGCACCTGGCAGCAGTGGTTGAAGACAGTGTCACTGACAAAGGAAAGGGACTAAGTAGATATTTCTAAGGACAGTTTTAGCTTCAAGTGTGTATTTAGATATTTGTTTGATAGGGAGGGAAGAGGAAAAAAAAAAAAAAGAAGAAAATCTGTTTAAAAATGAGGGGCAGAGGAAAAAAAAAGAGAAAAGTAAAAAGAAAGAAAAAAGAAAGAAAAAAAAAAAAAAGAAAAGAAAAAGGAAAAGAAAAAGAAAGCAAAAGAAGAGGAAGCAGGGGCTGCGGAGCGGGCGGTACACAGGGCCGGCCCCGCACCTCCCGGCTTCTGCACGCCCGCGGCAGGGCTTCGCTTAGGGACACAGCAAGCAAGGAGGCAGGGGAGAAATACTTTTCCGTGTTTATAGCGTGGCTTTTGACGTTTAGCACTGAGCAGAAAGCTCCCTAATAAACAAAATACTATTTCTATCGCACTATTGATAACTGCAACCCGAATATGAGTGACTTGCTCCCAAAACCTTGCGTAACTTCTGCCGTGTGTCTCCAGCTAAGCTACTCCTGCAGTTATAAACAAACGGAAGCAGTTTTCGAGTAGCCCAAACTTGGAGATGTGTTTTCTCTCTGCTGAGGTGTCATAAACCCTACTGGGGAGCTGGAGGGAGAGCTTTGCTTTCTTGTTCGTACGGTTCCCAGCCCGTCCCGGCCCAGACTCCATGCTCCCTCGGCAGTTGCCGCTCCAGGCATCGCTGCGGAGCTTCATTGACGCTCTCCCGCCCTCCGGCTCTGCAGAAGAGCTGGAAGGAGGGCGGACAGCAAACTTGTTTTAGCTTGAGGAAATAAATGGGAAAATAAAAGGAGTTTTTTATCTCGTTCAGGTGAAATTTCACCTAAGATCCGTCTCAGGGAGGGGAACTGCGAACAGCCCCGAAATTTGCACGGCGTGAATTGCTCTCCTTCACACCCACGGGGGCCGTAGGAAGCCACGAACGGCCACAAGCTGCTTTAACCCTTTCCCTCCGCCTTTCCACGTGGTCCTTTGCAAAAAAAGGCAGAAGTGCTGGTGGGCAGCTGGACCACCTTCTTCCCCCTCCCTCCGGTTGTCCCGCCAAAGAGACAGCGAGAGGCCTGGGACTCCTCCTGCGCCCTGCAGAAGGGTCCGGGTGCTCCGGAAGGGCAGCTGCGCCCACCACAAAGTGGATGCTGCTGTTTCTAGGTTGTTTTAGTTTGGGAACCGACTGCGCTCATGTTACAAATGCAATTAATAGTAAAAGCAGCATTTATCTGAGGAGCAGGAGGCAGCTGCACACCGCAGGTCATTATCCATTAGCTGGGCGTGTTCAGCACTTAGCAGGGTTGTCTTGTTCAAGGCGAGGGGAGGAAAGGCAAAAGCTAATGCCTTATCTCCTGTCCTTCTCCCACCACCACCTTCCTCTGCCAGTGACTGGACAGTTTACGGGGCCAGTTTAAGGCAGGCCGCTCCGGTGGCACAGGGGGGGCTGGGCCTGGCAGAGTGTGGGGAGCCCCTGGCTGCCCCCCGGTGCAAATCCCCAGGGAACTTGTGGAGTTCAAACCTCCCCAAAATATATGTATGCATATATATATATGTATATATCTCCTTCTTGCCTGCCCTCTTCCCAGAAGGGTACTTCGTGGCTATGGGCAGGGACCAGCGAGGACCGAGACACCCCGGTCCCAGCCGATGCCCTGTGCTGGTGATGCTAACGGGGTTTACACACCCTTGCAGGCCTCCCCCAGGACATGAGCTGCCCCTCCCAGTCGTGCCCGGATGCGGAGCATCTGATAACGGGCTAATGAGCACGACCTTGTCTCTGCAAGACATTCCTGGTCCCTCTGGCCGGGAGCTCTGAGACTGGCTCAGGGAGCGTCCAGAAACCCGGGAGGCAGGAGCCCTGCCAGCTGTGGCAGGATGCACTGAGGTCTCTGCACAAGACTTTTAGGGCTTCTCCCGCGTTAGGTGAAATACCGTTCTCCCTGGTTCAAGAATACACTGAGTAAATCCATCAGGTCTGGCTAAAACCTGGCTCAGGCCACTCGCTCATTGCAGCATGGAGCAAAATGCCTCCTCATCAAAGTGGTGAGCTGGGTGAACCAATTACCATCTGCTTAAACCTAAGGATAAGAAGAAATAACCTATTGATTTAGCCGCTAAAAGAAAGAAGGAGGAGGGGGAAAAAATTCCACCAACCCAAACCAGCCTTTTTCTGTACTCTAGAAAAGAGGGGGGAAAAAAAAGGCATCTCTTCGTAGCTCTGTGGGGAAAAAGGTCAAGCTACTATTGACAAGTATGTAAAGACATCTTCTAACCATGGGAAAACATGTATAAATTGTTTCGACTCACTGCATTCAAAACCAATGGAAGTGAATTACAAAACTGCACTTCTTGCATTGTTGAACTGAAAGGATATCTATTTATCATCTTATAAGACAGCTCGAACGATCTTTATCTGCTTTGCCCACTTTCTGACCCAAATTCAGGGTTTTTATGGAAAATTGCAGTCAGTTTGATTGATGAAATCCAAAGATGTCTAAAATGGCACCAAAGATCTCCAACTGTGCAGACTCCAACCGAGGGCTTCAATGTTGGCATTGTTCCTACGAAAAAAGTTGAGAAAACGAGCAAAAGTTAGGGAATTCCTGTTTAAAAACTTCAAATTTCAATGAGGATCGCGAACGTATTATCCCTATTCATGGGGTGAACTGTGTGAACACAAAAGTATTTCCCACACATTGCAAAACAACAACAACAAAAAAAACCTTTAGTTTTAAGCCGCGCAATAACCTTCTTTGTAAAACGCTGAATAACCCTGTGCCGCAAATAAACCCAGCAGTTCCCGTTTAGAAATCAAATAAGTTTAAATCGTATAAACGGGAAGCTCACGAAAAGACGCCTTTAAGGAGAGTGTGTGGGGGAAAATATATGTATTTCATCTGTGCAACCGAAATGAAAGAGAGCCTTAGTTTGAAATTCGGAGACGCAATGGAGGGCAATTTTTTTAACCCAATCTGTATCTCCAGAGGGTTTAATCCACGTTTTAGAAGAAGCAGCTCAGCGGAAGAAACTCTTTCCCAGCCCTCCTCGTGGGCTCCAAGGAAGGTGAAGCTGTGCCGGTCAGGGTTTGGGCGGCAGCGCGGTGAGCTGAGGGCTAGGGCTCGGCATGCAGATGAATGTTCGCTGTGTTGCCTCGCCAGGCCGGCCCGGACCCACTCACAATGTGGGTGTGGGGCAGAGCTCCGGAGCTGCTCGGCCGCGGACCTGCATGTTAGTGGCTCCCCGTCTCGTCTAGGGCCACGCATTATTGTGGAATACTGTCACCTGCCTAATTGTGCTAAATGGCCACCCCCTATTATTAATAATAGCTGGAACGTGGCTCCTAGACACGTTACCAAGGCTAGGAAGCTGATGAATGAAACCCCTACTAGGGAAAATCTTGGTAGCTGTCTTCTGTCGCATTACCCAAGGGGGCCTGCTATAAATCTTCCTTCATTTTAACCACGTTTACCCTCATACTCCTCCAGGCTAGGGATGCTGTGTTAAGATTGCACTGATGTGCCAATGCTTTGGACCAGCTGCTCCTAAATACAGACAAGTCCTTGTCAATTAAGCCATTGAGGAGCAAGGCCTGGGAGCTCTGGGGCATTTTAGCAGGCAGCAGTGTGCAGCCCTAACAATTAGCATCCATTTTGAAGGGACCTCCAGGGCACAACTGCACAGGCAGGGAAGAATCAAAACACCAGGCAACTTCAATTCTGAAAACCGGTCACATAATGATACTGAACAGACCGGCCTAGGAGAAGTGAGCCAATCTTTCTCGGGAAGGATATTTCCTTGCTCCCCCAGCCAAGCCGTAGGGCCGAGGCACGCCGCGAACCGCGGAGGCAGAAGAGATAAATGAACACATTCATTTGCCTGTGTGAGCCCAAGTTTCCTTTGGCGGTTCTTCTTTGTAACTCGGTGTCACCTCAAGCAGCTGGTGGCATGCAATGCTCCCATGATCCTGGCCTTTGGCCCAGGCGGAGCTGGACAAGGCAGCCCGCTCCAAGGAGAAGAGCTGCGATGTCTCAGGTCAGAGAGGCCACACTGCCAGTGGGACAGGCAGAGCACCGGGAGTTCAGCTGAACAAAACCCCGAGGGGATTAGGGAGCCTGGGGTATCATTAGCGAAGGTGTTTGCTTAAGTCATTAGGAAGCCGGTAGCTAGGGGAAAAAAAGGCTTGTTCCACAAGGCACCTCCCCAGAATGGCAGGGCTGGAAATGAGGAAGATATCACAGCGCAGGACTATGTGACCCTACCAAGTTCAACAGCAGAGCAAACAGCACATGCCATTAGGGACGGCAGTCAACCGGGAGGGAACAAAGAGGGGAGGGCACCGGCGAAAATGTTCCTGTATTAAATATGTAAAAGTATGGGGACAAGGGCAAGGGTCAATGAAAGTCAACAAGAGAGCAGGCTTAATGATAGAAAGAATTTAATATCAAAATTACATAAATCTGCGTGGGAGGCAGCCCCAGAATAGGCAGAAAGGAAAGCAGCCTTGGAGTCAACATTCAGTTGGTAATAGAGCCAGAATGGATAGCGTCAGGTTGTTAACATTTAACACAAAAGTTAACGGGGAATAAAGGACGAGGGCCGGCTCCTTTAATTGTGGGTTCACCGACAGATTTCCATATGTCACACTAAATGGATAACATCAGCTCCGCTCCGCAAGGTTTCTGACGGGGAGTCCCGTCCCACCCCAACCCCGTTTCCCCCTTTACTTTCGTTCCCGGATATTTAGTTTTCTTCTGTCCCTCTCCACAAGCCCCCGCGGAGCTCCCGGCCGGGGCGAAGACAAAGCTCCGGTAAGCAGAGCAGAGAGGAGCGGAGGCTTTCGGGGAGCCCATGACTCCTTGAGGCTTGCCGGCCGGCCCTCCCCCACGTGTCACGACTCGCTACTGGCTGTCGCGACATGAAACTTAACTCCTGCCACTTTAAAATGTTAGGAAAGCGCCATAAAGGAAAAACGGGGCTAGAGAAGAAAGAGGATAAAGGACCACTTTCCCGTTCAGCTAGGCTCGGTTCAGGACTGAGGGGGACACCGGCCGGGCCCGGCAGCAGTCACTGTGAGGTGTCTAGGCCTGGCCGGGTCGGGGGAAGGAAAGAGCGGATCTTCACGGACCGAAAAGAGAAAAAAACCGCACCCCTGATCAATACGGCAGTGTTTCCGCGCTAGTTCAGGAGGTCAGGCGGGCGTAGACACAGCATGGAGAGTTATTTATGTCAAGTCGGGTTATTGTAAACGAAATCCAGCAAATTGCACATAAGCTCCTCTGGGCCGCCAGTGGGCTCGTGGGCAGAGGTCAGTGTCAGTCAGTCTGTCCATCCCTCTGGAGACAGTAATTGTCCGGGGGCTGACACCGCGTCGGGGGCGATAGGCTGCTCCATCCATCTCCATCCAGTTATCCCGGCGCCGGAGCCGGGGCTGCCCGCTATGCCGCGGGTGCGTGGCACCAGGCCACGGCCGGGCTCGCTCCCGGGAATGCCACTGCTCTCATGGGCTGTGCCGTGCCGTACCGTGCCGTGCTGTGCCGGGCCGGGCCGGGCCGTGCTGTGCCATGTCAGGCGACGGAGCTCCCCCCGCCATCCCCGTGCACCCCGTGCCTTGTACCGCGCCTCGACAGCCTCCAGCATCCAGCTCCATCGCTCCCCCATAATCCCTTTATTAATAGGGAAAATCTTCCTTTCTGACAATTTAATAGTCCAAAGTAATCATCTGCATGACATTACCCATCCGTCTTCTCAAAAGGGAAAACAAAGGGGATGTTTTTTTCTCTGGGCCTCTCCAGATCCTTTTCTATTTTGAGAGGGGGCCCCCACAATGGGGTCCTTATGAACCATAATGGTTATGTTTATGAAGCCAGCGATACCAGTGTATGAAGACAATTTTATGCCTAATTAGAAAATGATGTCAGCAATGGGGAGACAAAGAGGGCTTGTTCGCCATGCCTGGGTCCCCAGCCGTCACTCCTGGGTGAACGTATCGCCTCTTCTATGCCTTGCGTCCACTATTTTTATAACATCTCGTCCATTAGCTCCTCAAACTGTTTATGATATCGTGGACAGTTAGTAAAACAGCTCAATTTAGTGGTGGATTAAAGCAATTTTGAAACATGTTCCGAAGGGAATCGCACGGGAGGAGAAGAGCAGCCCTCCCCGCTCCTGTCCAAGGGGACTTCACCTCTGGGAAGACTCCAATAACTGCAACCCCAGCCCCACTCGATTAAGGGATAATTTTTAATATATATGCAATAAATGTTCACTTTGTTAGATTGAATGACAGACAATAATATCGGCAAATCTTCATATCCATCCATTACCGGCAAATGAGCCGCACAAAGAACATACTTGCTTTTGATTAATTTATTTGCAGACTCTGTTTGATAAAGCAATAACTATTTGGTTAAACTTGACATTCGGTCTTCGGGGGGTTATCAGACCAATTCCCTCTCGTTCATGGGTGATAATAAAGCTGTTTAAACGGGATTAATTATTAATTGGTTGCAATTAATTTCCTCTCTTCTCCGCGTCGACAGACAATGAGGATCACTCACTCCCAAACAAAAGGCTGCCATAGGAGCATCTTCGCTCCATTCGTATCTATCTCCCTGTTTGTCCGCCTGGCCCTCTCCGTCTCTCCTGCTTCCCCTACACAGCACCTCGGATTTTCTTTCCGAAGCATATTATCTACCCTAAAAAAGGGAAATTTCCCCCTCGGGAGGGGCGAAGAGGGGCTGAGGGGACAGAGAGTGCCACTAGGACCCCCGTGCGTGCCCGCGCCCCCCGAGCCCAGAAGCGCCAGCCCCGCCGCCGCAGTAACGGCCATCTCTGCCCAGGCGCGGGGGGGAGAACGAGGCAGCCCAGGCCCATCCGCAGGGCCCGCCTGGGCCGGAGCTGACGGAGCATGGATCTGGGACGGCGGCCAGGGGAGAGAGTCGCTGGAGGACAAAACTCTCCAATTCAGCCGCCGTCATGAATTGCTGTGGGGGCGAGGAACGGAGCTCCTCTCTCCCCCTCTTTCTGCCCCTGCCTCTGATGAATGAGCCGGAGGATGGATAGTCCAGAGTGTGTTATATCTTCATCAAACTGTGAAATCCCTCCCTTTACTAATAATCTGTCACAACTTTACAGAACACACACTGAGACCAAAGGGAAGCCCCTGCCCTGCAGCCTGCCCCTTCCCTCCCCTGTCAGGAAGGGCTTTATCCGGGCAGGGAGCACGGGGGAGGAGGGCTCCCGCCGTGGCGAGCTTTCGTCGGCCGCTGCCGGCCTCTTCCCCCGCGGCTGCCCTGGGGACTGTGGGGCGGGTCGTGCTCAGGGCGGCCTGGGCAGGGCGAGCCCAGAGCACCCCGGAAAATCCGCGGCTTCCTCGGAAAGTCTTTTAGTACCGAGGGACATGAGGTCAGGAGCAGGGAAGCTGCCCCGTTCTCCCTGAGCAAATGGAGGAGAAACAACTAAGGCGAGACCCAGCATTCTCCTCCAACAGCAGATGTGGCTCTTTCCGCTGGTGTTTCGCTCGGGCATAGATAATTCTCCCTTTGCAGTCGGGTATTTACATTTCGAGCAGACGTATCTTCCAGCAGCGATGTCCTCTCTCTCCTCTATACAGCAGTATAGGCCAATAATCAATACCAGTTGCTCAAAAGTAAGGAACGCAGCGGGAGCTGCTGGGGGTGACGGCGGCGGGCAGCCTCCACCCGCAGCCCCAGGGCGCTGCCCGCCGCTCCCCTTCGGCGCTGCACCTAGAGAAGGGGTCGTTCCGGGTTATTCTACTGTTAGCAGCAGTCATTGCTCGGTCCAGGAATAGTGTAAGGCGTAAAACTGCGGCAGTGAAAGACATTAGTCTAATGGGGTTTGTCGTGTAGAAGCTGTTGATATTATGTTGTCATTCATCTCATTTAAAGTCCGAAGAAACGCATTCATGAGATTGTTTCTTTATTTCCCCCCCTTCCCCTTTTTCTCCCCCTTTCTCGCTGTTTTAAAAACATCGCTTTCTTTCGCTGTTTGCTTTAGGGGCTTTTCATCTGCGTGTTTCAGATAAGAAAAGAAATCAGATTCTTTTATTTTTCGATTGGATCCGAATTCCTTTTGATGTCCCCATTTAGTGCCTTTGACTTCTCCTGTGAATGGCAGCCTTTTGTTGCCGTCCCACATGCCCTTTAAGAAATTCTCCCCTAAACGCCTGGTACCCGCTGATGGATCCGTTTTCAAATGGACCAGAAG
>JANHGB010031656.1:0-15633 GCA_026283785.1 Coracopsis vasa
GAAAGTCAAAAACACAGCACTGCACCAGCTACTAAGAAGGAGAAAAATGACTGCTACTGCTGAACCCAGGACAATTAACAATCTAAACATACAGTCCAGGCCCACAGGAGGCTTATATCAAATGCAATAGTCTGTACTTCTGGCTGAACATACTGATGTGAAGCTGCTGCAGGTATATCTACCCAATCAGGCCAGTTAGCCTTTCAGTTCTACTGCCGACATCATTCCTGTTTCCTGCCTGGGTATAAGGGGCTGACGACAGTAGTACTGCTGAGTGAGACAGCACCAGGAATTGTGCTGAGGCCACTAAATTCGTTTCACATGAACTATGGAAAGAGCAGAGCAAACTCCACACTGGCATCTGCTGGAAACTTCTGTTTCTCACTGCACAGATTTTGAGCACGAACAACTATTTATTATTGGCAAGATAGGTTAATAATTTATTTTTTACTGACTATATGAGCTTTACAAAATAAAAAGCACAAGGACAGAGCTCCAACAGGAAGGAGTAAATGTGAAATGAATAAGCAGCAAAGGAATGAATAAGCTTAGATGCCTGCCAAGAATCACATTCCCCAAACTGCTGCATGTCTGCACCAAGGAGAACTCCAGGTATTCAGATGTCACTGAAACACAATCAATCTCCTCGACAGAAGGAAAGAAAGAAAGAAATGGTACTATTTGTATTATTGGAGACCAAGAAGAAAACTGGTGGATAATTTCACTATTACCCTCAATAATACATTCCTGCACTTGACTTAAGAGTGGGAGCCACTAGGTTAGCTTGGCTTATAAGGAGAAATGGAAGTCAATTACTTTCACTGTGTGTCAGCTACATCTAAAGTTTTTGATAGATGAAAGCCAGTACATGACAGTTAAAGTATTAAATATATTTCATTTCCTACATATTTGTTTTTACCAATTATGTCTGATACTACAAGACAAGTTTGCAACAGCATCCCCCAAACTCCCTGTGTACCAACTAGAAATGTATATTTACTTTGCTAAAGCATGGTCAATTAAAGTTCTCACACACTTGTAGGAGAGGAAACAAAAATTGTATGTAGGGATTACGATACTTTCACTTTGTACACACTAAATCTTAAGAGTTTACAGTCTAAAGATGATTTACAATAATGATCTATTCAAGCCCTTGAAGAATGGCTATGTAACACATCCACTAGCAATAAAACATAATGATAGGGCTCATGCTATGAAAAACTAACATTTGTTTACATAAATTACCCCCCATTTAGTAATTACACTGTATGTCTGCAAAAAGGTCAACCAAAATCCAACCCTGGCAGAAGCAATACTGCACGCATTATAGTCTAGACAGAGATATGTCAGAGAATTATGGGGGATAATTAATCAGTTAATGCTTTCCATGTGTTTCATGATGTGTGGAGCTGCAATTCTAGAATAAAAATTTTGTGCTAATGCAGTCACTTTCTGCTTTCTTAAAAGAAATAATACCACTAACTGCCGCTATTCAGGCCAGATAGTCCTGAAAACAGAAAGTATATAGCTATACAACACATTCAAATCCCCAAATAGATGCACACACATCTTTCTTTCTGGTTTATTAGCAAGTAATGATATATTTTCATTACAGATAATAATAATGTCAAAGTATTTAAAGTACCTATACTTTTGGAGGTGCAAATGGTAAAACAAACTCAGCATTTACAGGTCATCTGTGTATACACAAATGTGACATACAGCAGTAGTATAACTCCAAACATGCAGTACTCCATTCAGGTGCCTACTTAAGCAAGCCACTTAAAACAAGTCATAAATTGCTTTTATAATCAAAGGAAGATGACTGATTTTCCTGAACTCCTCCAAGGTGGACATGCTGCCTACTTAACAATGTGTACCTCAGTTTTTTTGATTAAAACTCAAATAAAAAACCTCTTCAGTCAAGAAAAAAAAACCCAACCAAAACCAAAACAAAACCCCACAACCCAATGAAATAAAAAACCCAACAAAATTTCTAGGAAATCTGGAATTAACTTAGTGTCCAAAAACTACATTAGCTCACTTTTCTACAATCTAATTGAAGGCAAAACCAAAAATTACTTGTCCTCTCAGAAGTAAAGCCAAAACAAAACTGAAAAGGCAAACAGACTGTTCCTGTAAAAAGCACTTAAAATTCCCACATTGTTCCTGTAAATCATGTAAAATTTCAGTTGAGGAAAAATGCACCATTCATGTGAATTTCCTTCTCTCCCATTTCAGCGCTTGCGATCCCAGTGACAGCCATGCTCCAGCTGATTTTGCTGGTGGATCTTGTGCCTGTGTGTGGAAAGGTGACACAATTGTGCCAAGGATTGGGCTAAAGAGCATTAGACAAGATGACACGTATTTTCAAGACAGATGATGTCCAGCATACAAGACATCACCCTAGTGCAACCAGAGAGTGAGCCCAAGCAGCTAACTGTAACACATAAGTAACTGCCAAAAGTACAAAGGATAGCACCCATTTTCTCATATTTGCATAGATTAGAGGACACTCCTTCTTAGGGTGAAGTTGGGCAACAAGAGACAGCAGGTAGCAGTCAACATCAATCAATTTGACCAGACTACTGAAAAATGTCCTCAACACATATTAATTATCTAAAGTGAACCCAGCAATTCTTTTTTGGGAAATAAAATTTTCTATTTTATTATGTACTTTCATTTCATTATGGGATTAAAAAAAACCGCCCCCCCCCATTTGTATATGCACAATACTTCTATTGTGTGCTTTCATGACTATGTCTTTTGAAAAACTTTCTAAGTCCTGTACTTCTGCACACAGTAAATCACATATAAAGTTGGATGAATGACAGCAGGGCAAGAGGAGGAGGTATTTAACAATGCTACTGTCCTTCAAGAGAAAACACTGAAGCTGTAACCAACTAACCATAATAAATGAGCACCTGACAAAAAGAAATGAACTGTGAAAGTAAAAAAACTACACTAGGACAAATATTTCAAAAGTACTTTGTCATGGAAATCCGTGTGTAATCTTAGCTAAAAATGCTATCTGGCAGATGTTAAATGTTTTCATATAGCACATGCAAAAGCAGTTAAAATACATGAATAATATTATTAAAAAGTGTTCTTTCTTTCCAAAGGAAACTTTCTTACCAATAGTAAAGAACTTGAAAGTAGAATATGAAGCTAATTAGGAAAGAAAATAGGGGAAAAAACCTAAACCCCACAAACCTCTAATATCATTAACTCATTTTTAAAGAGGATGTCTTCCTCCCTGCTAGCTGTATGAGACAGAAACTTGGCACAGACTTTGCTGGCAGAAGACAGCAAAATCTTTTCATCCTACTCTGTGTCTGAGGACTGCGTGCGCATCAGTGAGCTACAGCTGGAAATCAGTATCACCTTGCACCTTGCTCTAGCTTCGAACCATCTTACTCCACTTGTATGTTAGTTTGTATTATGTCCAGAGAAAACTTCAAATTGGATAAAACTGATGAAACTGAATTAGTCACAGGCATCACATCCTTTTTACTTCAGTCTTTATGAAAAGTCTCCATTTACCTCCAAATTAACTATCCACTTCAGTAATCTTCTCAGAAAGGGGGAAATCCATTTGATTGCGAGTAATGGACTTCCATCTTTCTTTCTCAAAGTGTTCTTACTACACTGTTTTCTCTACTCAAGGAAAAATCTTACAAAGTGCTAACAATCCTCCATGGAGATGTGTAGTGGTAATAAGAACACAAGTTCAACACTCACAGGGCAAAGTTTCACAAAACATGACATCCAGAAATGATCTGCTGCTTTTCAGGCTTCAGCTCAGACATCGTGAGTGGAATGTAAACTAAGCAGACTTGGTAGTCTGCAGCCTAGTTCATCACATCCCCCTGAAAGTCCTATTTTTATTTATTTACTTACTTCATCAGTAGGCTTCCTGAGAAAATATTTCCAAAATGGATAAAAATAATGAAGTTTATTAAGTGTGGTTAGTGGGGACTGCAGTTCTTAGGGCTTCAGTGCTAAGGATATTAGCAGAGAGCGTTTCCCTGATGGAATGCCATAAAAGCCTTCTCGCAGGAAAAGACTTGAGCACTGGCTCAACTTGAGCTGCTGGCATTACTCTCTTGCACTTCAAGTGAGACAGTTCACATGCCCAAACCATTCTGAAAGGGGGTGATAAAATGTTTACTCTATGAAGCTGGCTGGCTTATCCAAAAGGATGAAGCTAGCTCAGTGTACTTCAAACAGGTATCTCTAGTGGGGAATCCCTTTGACTGCGTGAAAAGACCAAATGATCTCACTCCTAGGGGAAGTTTCTTCAGATTTGAAGCAGTCCATCATAAGATAAGCACGAAAGCTGCAGAAGTATGCCCTGCCTTTCCTTCACTGTGCAGAGCCGTGTGTTTTCACACGTTCCTTTTTCACACTGCCTAGTAATACAAACAGTTTTAAGAGGAAAAAAGCTAGCTAATATACAAATCAAGCTATGAGCACCAAAGATCCTAAACCTTAGCAAGTATTGCTTCATTATCTGTGGGGGAATTGAGTGGGCATACAAACTCTGGGTGATTGCATTTCTCATTGTCTTTGGGTAAATAAAACATCATCCTCTATTATCAGTCACCATGACCATGACTACAGAATTGTCAAAATCAGATTTTCTCTCATGCTGAGACAAACAATACTTTCTGTGGAGCCAGACTGACTGTACCAGTTTTTCAAAGCATCCATTTGAAAGCAACAACAGAGGTACGCTCTGGTTCCCGCTGGCACCTGGTCCCTTGTGATTCTTTCCAACAGACCCAGACAGCTGAGACAGAATTGGCTCCATCTCTCCAGTTTCCCATGCAGTGACTGCATGGACGTGCTGACACATTCTAAAATACACGTGGTGCAACGCAGGCTTGGAGACTCTTCCCAAAAAGAAAATAGTGAGGCCACTGTCATGCAGCTTTGCAGCTGGCCAGCGAGAAGGAGGCCAGTTGTAGTCAGCTGGGCTTGGAGTTAGCTCAAATCAAGTCAGCTGGCCACCAAGATTCAGATCATAATTTAGTAGTGTCTGCCAAGCTAACACTCACTACTGAATAAAGAAAACTGTTCTGAAATGAAAAAAACCCAAACCACAGAATCTAAACCCTTTCACAAAACAATTTCACTTTCATCAGAGCCTTCACATCCACAAGGCTTAAACCTCTGACAGAAGGAAATATAAATTAACACTATCTAACCATGCAAATATGAGAGGACATTTAATTTTCACATTAGGCACAAGTTAACAGCAGGCATTCAACCTGAAAGGAATTAAACCCTCCAAAAGCTGGGAAAATAGCAATTTAAAACATACTTGAGATAGTCAACACATCCCTAATCCATGGTAAACCATGAGCCATTCAGCCTAAGAGGCAGCAGTTGATAGTTTTATCATCATCGCTGAGTGTAAGAATATCCTAAGATGAAAGCAAAGGTACTGTGGCACTTTGGTTCTTTTTATATGTGCAAGCATAATTTCCAGCAACAGTAAATTAGTAAATTACAGGAAGAACTGCCACAGTAACAAGTAAATATTTCTGTTTAAGAGAATAGAAACTAAATTTCAGCTAGGTCCTGAATTATCAGACTCTGACATGTAGGTCCAATATTTCTAATTTTTATCCAAACGTGAAGCCCCACTGCAATATAAATGAGCTTCCTTGTTTGCCTAGGGATTACTTAAATAGTATTTTGAAGATGGATGCCCATGCATCATTTTTTAGCTATCCCAGTGCAAAATCAATACATTGGGAGCTCCTTTTGCATTTGAAGGTAGATTTAGGAAGAGTAGCCCAGCCTCTCTTATCAGGTAAAATGATGTAGGAAGGAGGTACACCTTAAGTACAGGAGAGTAAAAAGTGTCTGGAATTATGCTGTACTGGTTTTCAGACCAAAGAAGAATAAAAAAGGCATTCCACAACATCAGTTTAAAAACAAAATTTCTGGTTGAGATTTTGATCAACTTGAGCCCAGAATGAACCTCCACAGCTATGTGGAATTTGTAGTATCAATCTGATAGGCTGAAGTAATGCTTTTACCAGAAATGCTGAAAGAGCATTAAACTTCAGAGTGCTATTTGAATACCACTGCTATAATTAATTCAGTATGACCTTGCATAAACCTTATAGATTTGTTCATGAATATGCAAAGTGGGAGTAACTGCACTGTGAAGAAAAAGTGGGGTGCTTAAGTATCTGACACAGCTACACATTTAATTCTGCTGCTACTTTTCCCTTGAGTATCTTCTGAATAAAAATATTACTGCAGCAATCAGAGGACACTGATATATTCACACTAAAAGTTCCCTCTCCCCCTTAAATCGTAACATCAGATTTTTATTTCAGCTACATTTCTGAATGATCACAGCATTCAGTAAGGAACAATCCCTCTCACACCTTTCAGAAATTCACCTCTGAAACTTTATGCTTAACTGAGATGCAGTTATTGTGGCCTCTCAGATTGGTTTGTGACTCTTCTTTAGACAGGACCTGTCAGCTTCTTGAAAGGTGAAATACATTTTCCACAGCAGACCGGCTTGTATTAATTTCCTATGATTTCTCCCATTTTGGTTTGTGGTTGGAAAACTAGGCATACGGTTGTGAACATTTACACATGAGCTAGTGAAAGTTTTTGGCCTTGTTAAAAATACATTTTGCATAGTTCATGCCCATGAAAGCAGCCTCTTTGAAAGTCTTGATTTGGGGTTTCTGAAATTTGACAAACTCATTATCAATCACATTAAAACTACAAATGATTTTCAAAGCTGGTAAGTCAGTGACAGTCTAGAAACACTAAAGCCTCTAAAAATCAGGCTCTTGTACAGAAGCCTAGTAATTGATTAAAATGCCTGCCATTAAGTAAATGCAACATAAGAGCTTACTCCTTTTCATAGTGTCTTAAAAGACAAGAAACAACAGTTCTGCTCATTTTCCCTCCTGTGAACTACGCTCCTGTCTGGTACTCTTGGACGCATTATCAAATTTACCGCAGAGTTTTTCAAAATTCACTGTGTACAAGAAATACAGAACTTCTGAGCTAATGTTTTTAAAATTCAGCTTTAACCTGGAAGGACAAGATGTAGAAGTTGTGATCAAGATACCTTCAGTTATATTAAACTGGCAATTATCTGGTAGTCATTTGTACATACAGTGAGTATCAGGAATCTTCAGTTTCTTTAAAATGTTGCTGACATTTGCCCCTCAGTTCCTCCATAGTTTGTTGTCGCTGGGACCCAGGAGCATAAATGATACATTTTAATAATAATATTAGTTAAAAGGGATTAAACTTCACAAAATCAGGCATTAAAGCTAAGCTTTTCTTAGCTTCTGGTCAAGTCTATCCTCAGCACTTACTGCCAACTCCAGGTCTTAGAAGAATTATCAAGCTGAGGAGAGCTCTCAGGAGTGTGTGTTTCACAATGAACATACCAGTACAGTCAATATAGCCCTGGAGACCACAGGGGTTATACAACATCCTAGCTGTGGCCAAATGAGGTTCTGCCCATGGTGTGCAATTCCATAGGCTATGTAAAACATAACCTGTGTTTCACCACAATATACTCATAGAATATAGCTAGATAACTGGCATGAAATCTGCTGATCTGATGGTCCTCAGATATTGATTTGATTATACCAGGTTTGTAATTTTTATAGCTCAAAATGTACTAAAAAGACAAGAACAGTGGTGATTACCCTTTTCTCCAATATTAGACTGGATTTGAAGAGCATAAGAGGAGGAAAAATTGTGGGTTTGGATTTGGACAGCTTCTTCTTTACAAGCACATAACCCTGCCTCAAGTATCCTTCTAGGTAGTTGTCTCTCTCTTGTGCCACTTGCTTGCTGTAGGTGCTTGTAGTAAAAGTCCCACCCTTGAGAAGGCTGCAAGTAGAAATACACAATTAGTAGTTTTGTCCTAATTTTGAATTCTGGCTTCTTGATGGAGCGTGAACTTTCTGCTGCCTGATGCACTAGATTGCAAGGTCAGCCTGAGAAGAGCTCCTGATCTCTAGAAAAAGCAAGGGAAATACTGAGACCAGTTATCAAGTCCAACAGCTCAATATCCACTACAGCACGGACAGGGATGGACAAAATGGGACTGTTGTGTTGGCAGAAGAAGAATCATGTATCAACAGCAAAGTTTTACTCTAAGAAGCCAGCTCTGTTTATGCCCAACTGAAGATATTTAGAGCTTGTACCAGCCAGTAAAGACAGAAACATGTTACAGCTTCAGTAACCAGCACTTCTGTATCTGTATGCATATACACATAAACACCTATATGCACATGCACATACTCACGTATCAGTTTAGTTTCGTAAGAAACATGGTTCACGTATTTATGTAAGAATGTTTCTTCATATATATGCATGTTTCTTTAGAAACTAAACAGATGATGAATAATACAGCCTGTGCTATTTCTTTTATGCTGCTCCCACACCTTTTGTCAGTATGCAGTAGAATGTTTTGAATATAACAGATTATAGAAGTTCCTAAGAATAGGAATCAATAGATTTTGGATGCTTAGAAGAGAACTGGATGAGAAGTAAGACAGTGAGATAAATGAATTAGCTGTAAACGTCTGTGAAACAGATAATTTATCCACAAAAGAGTTAAAAATATTTGATATTCAGGCTTCGAAGTGAACACAAAAAGTTTTAACAACTTAATTAATTTCTTCCCAAAATCTGATCTCTCCAGAGAATACTACTGGGTCAGTTACATTTAATTCATGTTTTAAAAGCTCTCTTCCCCTTTGCTTTTCTACTCTGAGAACTTGCTATATATTTTTCAGCTGAAAAATAATTCATGGTATTCTGTGAAAGGTTTGACAAGTATGAACATATGAAGTAGGGAAATTTGAAAGGTATGGGGCTTTATAAACAAAACCTATTTGAATTACTCTCCCATGCAATTTCTAATCAGCTAATGAGGGGAGGTAAGTATTCTAACATAGCTTTGATTTTACAATTGCTCCTGTACCTTCACTGTAGGATGAACATTTAAAAAAAAAACCATGAAAGAAAAAAAAGTCAGCATTTTATGAGTTTGCACCTAAAACCAGATTAGAATCTTAAACCAGTAAATTCTTAAAATCCTTTGAAGTCCTCACATGAGATTCTATGAACTTAAATTAATTTTAAATTCAAAGCTAAAACAAGGTTCCAGATTTTACTTCAGGACAAAAACTCTCCAAGAGATTTTTGCCTGGGATTTTTCAGTTATTCTTTGGACAGAGACTTAGTTCTGTGATAAGTAAGCTGGAGATTCAGGTTAAGACAACATTATGCAATGTTGATTTTTAAACTTCATGTTAGGGATTGTAACACCCCTTTCCCCCTCCCCCAGTAAATAACAGGGATTCCAAATTCAGTTTTCACCTGACTTTCCCTAATAAGTCTGAATGAATCAGAACCTGTAAAACAAAGATGCAGTACTTCCTTATCACAAGTAAAGCAGTCACAGCTGAAATCCAAAAGGAAATAGAGAAGTCAAACTTTCACAGAACTTAATGAGGCAAGGTACTAGTATCTCTGTGGGGAGGTAAGTAAATCAGGTGATTACTCAAACACATCTCACACTGAGGTCTGGCAATTTATGAAAGATGAATTTTAAGATTAAATTTGTAATGACAGGTATAATGCTCTATTTGGAGCTTTGAATTATCTAAACCATTTCACAGTATTCAAGTTATGTAAACTTAATTAGTACAATATTGTATTAAAGCTATTTCCTTTTTTCAATTCACTGAAGTGCACAAAAAAGCAGTTTGTAAATAGTGTCTTTATGGAAGAAAAAATATGAAAAGAAGGTTTGATGTTGCTGCTGTTTTTCATATGATTTCATACCAATTTTAGCTGGATTATTGCATGACTGGAATTGCAGACTTAAGTACTTGGTTAGGAATGATAATGAATAAGCAGGTAAGAGTACTAAAAATTGTAGTTAATAAGCAACTCTTTAATTGAAAAGGCATAACAAACTCTCATCAAGAAACTGAGAAAAGGAAAGATCAGCAGAAAGAATAATTCATATACTGTAGTAAAAAACCATAAACCAAAGATCTGACTATTTCTATAGAATGGCTATTGCAAACCACTTATTAGCACTGCATATGGGATGGATTATATTACAGCACCTCTCAGATATTATTTAAAGTTTTCAGCAGTGAATGCATCAGAAAATCAAAAGCACACAGGATTGAAAAAAAACCCCAGATCCTCCTGACATATTTGCTATCATTAAACCTTATGCAATACAAACTGATGTCTCTAAAATCTGTCAACATTACAGATTCAGAAACATTTGTGAAGTATTCTGAACACCACCACTTTTCCTAAGATACTGAGTATCGTCACTGATAAGCCTGCCGCTACTGAATTTTAATCAGTGCCCCTTCAAAAAAGAACTCTAGTAAAAGCAGAAAAAAAACCCGCAGACAACAACCAAACTGGAGTCTTAGAAGAAATTCTGCCATGGAAGATGGCAACGGACTTTCCATTTCTAGATAAACACAGCACTATCTATCTCAGCCAGCAACATTACATCTTCCTGATTTACATTACCTTCCTTGTCCAGTGAGATCTTGAAATGGGAATCGGGCGCTTGTAACTAGTCACAAGTGGAAAGTGTGAAAGCTGTTCAGTTTATTGGGGGTGGTGGGTGTTTAAGGAACTCTAGCTACAGTACTAGCATACGCTACTCCAATCATCTCCACAGAGCTTTCTGATCTCTTTTTTTTCTGGCATTCACAGTTTCCTTCAGCCTACAGTCCCAGTATCTTACATGCATTCAATGCAAAAATCCAGTTACCATCTCACAGGTCAACTTACACTCTTTTCTCTTGCAAAAACTCCAAATTGACATTCTGTTCAGAGAGAGACAGATTTTCAACAGCAACCGGGGAAAGGTAAACAAGAATGCTTCCTCTGGTATGAAGCAAATATAACTTCAACCCTCTCCAAATGTTCTGGCTCTGTCAAAGAGCATCCACACAAACTAAGTGGGATGAAACTGTCTAAAGAAGATAGACGAAGGCCAAATAAGTACCTGAAGTTGCTAGAGAGGGCAGAAAGATGTATCTGGGAAATCGGGAGGGGTTTTTATCAGAAAGATATTACAAAGCCATAATACGGTTGGAGAGCCATTCTGCTATGATGGCATACCATTGAGCACTTGCTGCAAAGCAGTGTGCATTAGATCAGGACACATACCATTCTCATGTAGCCCCAAGTGCTCAGGCTGACACAGGGTGCAGGCTATAGTAACTCACATCAGTTTGCAAATGGGTGTACACATACACTCACAGAAAAAAAAATAATAATAAGAAGAAGGATTTCAAGACCAATGTGCAATGAATCCATCAACTGTGAGGTAGGAAGAAGTGAGGTTTGCAGGATCAGGGATAGGTATCAGTCCCTGAGAAGAGGTTGGAAAAAATTAACATGAAGACAGAGCTTATTGTATGGGCAGACCAACACTGGACATGCTCATTCAGAGAAAAGGCATCACTAAGCCCCAGATTTTTAATGGACACTTCACTTCTTTCAGAGGCAGCTCTTTAACTGACACAGGTTAAACACCGGAAGTGTGAGACATGTAACATGGTACAGGTCTTTATGGAATGACTTTTGTAAGTTTGAAGAAACTTTTTTTTGAGCAACTTTTTTTCTAGAGATTTCAGTGCAACGCAACAGAATTATATTACCAAACTCTTTTGAAAATCAATCCAGCTCTGGTACAAATACCTAGCTTCAGTCACATATACCAACAGCTGATATTCAGATACACATACCTGCATTTAAGCCCAATATAACTATATTTACAATATGGAAGTTATTACCTTCTATCTTTCATTCTCTTCCAATCACATACAAACTGTCAATAGTAACTATTACTGTTTCCCATAAACTTTTCACATATTACTTATGAAAGGGAGACACTTAATTTGATGAAACAGCACAAAGACAAAAAAGTGCTTGCTATAGATATGTAAAAAATATTGCTATTTTACTTTGCCTCCTAGCAATGTATGTTTTATTTAGCTGTTTGAAGGATATCTGGTTTGGATGCAGCATACAACATAGACTGTATTACTGATACACACTATTCACCTAACAATTTTCCTGTGATGCATGTAAAAATATTAACAGAATACCTAATATACAAGGAAAAAAAAAATCAATGCTTTAAAGAACTTGCCTAATATGCTAAAATATTTCAACAAAATGATACTCAGAAATTGCTATGACTCAAGCCTTTGTAAGGTTTTTTCAGAACTGAAACTCTTCTTACTCATCCTATTTTCATTCTCACATCTACAGCAATTTTTAGGAATGCAAAGATCATATTGCACATATTTATATAAGTGCACCTTGTTGTTGCATATACAAGTTTGGTATACAAATATAAACACACTTGTTAAGGATCTGTTTAAGTATTCTAGTTGCACAATGTTAAATTGGTTGGTCTCTTATTGAAATCCATTTATCACCTTCACAGAGCAGAAAAAATCAACTTTAAATATAAATAACTCCATAACTCATAACTCCAGCAATGGCATCTGGAACCTGTAAGTCTTGTGAGCATCTTGCTTACTTTTTGCACTGACTAAATTGGGTGCAATAGTGAGAACATACTGACTTCACTTACGCAACTGGGGAAATGGGGTACATGTACAAGATTGAAAACATCGTAATATGCAAGCTCGGATGTGATGACTGGTCAAAGCTGCTAAGAAAAGAAAACCAGAAAATCCACAGCAGCTCTTCTAGATTGTCTTCTAAATAGCTTGAAGCTTGTTTTCTAATTAATTTCCAACTTTAAATTTACAGCACTGAAAGTCATCGTCTCTGCTGACGCATAAACCAATTATTTACTATACAGATGCCTAAGAATGAGAAATGCCAATTCAAGCCAAAGCCTTTTCAAGGCAAAGCAAATGTTTTACAGTACTCACCTTAGGCACCCAGTGGCATTGCGCAGCACCTGTGATGAATGGAGTTGTATTTTATGATCATCCTGGAGCGGAGAGTTTTCCCATCCAGAGTGAGGAATGATCACTGCATTGGTCAACACTGCGAGGGCATCCTGGATGATTGGCATTTTCAGTGCATCACAGGAGGATAGATTCCAGAGAACTCCTACAAAAAACCCCAAATAACTAATAATTAATATTTCTGCAAAAAATATTGAATACTTTTCATTTAAAAAAACACCAGCAAAACATTTCACAACATGGGTGTCCTTACTAAAGCTGTTTCTGTCAAGAAAAAATACCCCTACAATTTAAATGGGGCTGAATGACACCCTCACATTTTTGCAGTGCAAATACACCTTTGAATACACAAGTAATCACAGAAACACTGGAAATTTTTGAGAACTAAACCTAGAAAATGAGCAGCTGGTTATGATCTCGGCCTGTTTAGGCTGTGAAGCACACGTGGAATGAAGAACTATTACATACTTTGTTTTAGGGCTTGGACTTCATATTTCTGCCTTCTAAATGAAAATAATAAAAACCAATAGCAAAAATAGGTCCTGATTTATGCTGTCATATATACACAATTAGACAACAAAACCACAACCCTGTGATCTTCACTGTAATGAAAGTAACTGCCTAGGCTAGTTGGTACTACAAGCAAAAAGACTTCCT
This sequence comes from Coracopsis vasa, assembly GCA_026283785.1. Taxonomy (NCBI): domain Eukaryota; kingdom Metazoa; phylum Chordata; class Aves; order Psittaciformes; family Psittacidae; genus Coracopsis; species Coracopsis vasa. The sequence continues at coordinate 13,662 of JANHGB010031656.1, forward strand.
CCACATCCTGATACGGTAGCATGGTATTATCCCAGCCTTCAACAAGTCGTTTTTTACTTTGCAAATATTTTACTACTCAAAGTTACAGAATACTATTAGTTTTGCACAGAAACAACCAGATTAATTGTGCAACTCACAAGAAGATTTACTGGAATTAAAACTAAAACCCTTCTGTTAAAATTCATCATGTGCTAAAGAAAAGGAAGCACAATCAAAAGTCAAAGCTTTCTGAGCACAGCCGCAAGGATCAGGACCACTGCTGATGTGCCACACAGAAATCAGGCAAGACACTGTTGGGGCAAAAGAAACCCTGCTTTTCATTCCCTTTTGCATATCTGTACATTTGCTGGAAAAGTACATTTGATTTCTGTGCTGTGCCAAAACCCTGCTGCAGCTGGGCAGCAGTGCTGCCCTAGTGCTGCTCCTAGTGCTGGGGGAAGCCCGAGGACAGTACACTGCTCTGAAGAAGCAGTGGCCTTTATTCTAGCCCAGTGTCCTCCCCAGAGCAGCTGGAAGAGCAAGCCTATCTCTTCCTCCCCTCCCCTTGCCAACATATGTCTTCTCCTCTAGAGTCCAACACTGCCTCTTGTTACTTTCCTTCCTGTACTAACAGTAGCCTGGGTACACACTAACCCAGAGCGGCATAAACTGAGTTTTGTTTTTATGGCTACCAAGTCTTGAACCAACACAGAGATTCATAGAATTGTAGAATGGTTAAGGCTGGAAAGGACCTTAAGATCATCTAGCTCCAACACTCACTAGACCATGTCACCCAAGGCTCTGTCCAACCTGGCCTTGAACACTGCCAGGTGTAGAGTATTATCATCATTATATACATGAGGTTACAAATATGAACACTATGAAAAAATAAAGTGAGTGGTGGCAGGAGGAAACTGCTAAAGACCTTGTGAACATTCACTCAGACATTTATAAATATAAGCAGCAAGAACACCACTTGCTCAAGGCTTTCTTTAGCATTCTGTGTTTTGAAGGAGGTGTAATTAACAGGAATGAACCTACATTTTTGGGTTTCCCTTTAAAATTCATTACCTCTATGGGGAGACTGTTTCAGTTATACAATTTCATGTTTTAATTATTTTATATGGAACTGTATGCAAAGACAGTTATGCATTTTAATGTGAAAATTTTGCTTAGCATACTAATAAAAAACCCAAACCACCTTAAAATAATCTGTATGTGGTAAACAGGCAGAAACTGACAGACTTTAGCTACAGACCAAAGGAAAGAAAAAAGGCAGAAGTAAGAATAGTGTTCACATATTCATTTAAGAATTAGTGCTTTAAGGGAAAAAAAAAATCTTTGAATTCTGTTCTAAATACTTTTATGAAAAATAAAGACCTTTATAAAAGTATTAGATTATAAAGATTATATAGATGATAAAGACATTTATAATCACTTTTCTATGATCTGCTCTTTGTAAGCTTTATTGACACATCTACTGTTCCTGAAATATTAGTATTTTGGTGGGTTTAGTCAGTATAAACAACAATGTGGCTATTTTGTTTTGGGTTTTTTTTTACATTTATCCAGACAGGCGTAACTGACGTGCATGGTGCAAAAGCAGAGAATCTGAATGCGAATCTTTTTCCTTCAAGGTCCAATCTAATTCTTAAGCAAGACTGTGTTACTCTTTGTGAAGAAGTCCCACTGTGGAACTGAAGCAGGAAAGAGTGCTTTAATGGCAAGAGAAGAGTATTTTGGGTTTCACAATCTACTCATAAACTGGAAAAGATGAAAAAAAACCCACAAAAGCAGCAAACATAACAGCTCTGCCTAGAAAAATACTTAAAAATGTTTCTGTCTACTTTATTTTCTATTTGCTCTAAGCTCTTGCTAATTAAAAGTAAACTCACATAAGCATTGTGATAAGCTGCTATTCAGTGGTGATAAGGTGGGTTCAGAAGATGGGAAAGAGCAGCTGTTTGAGCTTTAAGTATTTCTTTCTGCCTCT
>JANHGB010031657.1:0-13880 GCA_026283785.1 Coracopsis vasa
GAATGCCCGGGAGCGGACCCGGGAGAAGTTGCATTCCAACAGACTTTTAGTGGGGAAAAAAAGGTGTGGCACAATAGCGAAGCTGAAGCTATGAAATACGGATTGTTATAGTAAATTGGGAAATAGCAAGCTCTTGGGTTCTACTGTTTTGTTTGTGGGGGTTTTGTCTGGTTTTAATACAACATTACAAATAGTGTTTTGGAATAAAAAGAATTCTATTTTCACATTTATGTAGAAAATATTAATCCATAAAGATATTTTAGATCTCAGTGATGAGTAATGGTCAGGATTTTTTTTTCTAGGTAAATATGCAAGATTTTTTAACCTTAAAAAATGTCCTCGGTTTTAATCTCTGACCTTAACCTGAAGTGTCCATCGCATAAGACATCCAGTCATTATTTATGTCATCCCTTTAAAACTCATTTTATGTCAGGTCTTCCAGAAATGCCTTTACTGGAAAGGGTCTCTGAGAACTGAACAACTTGTATAATCAACTGAACCTATATGTATAATTGAACTAGAAAGAGTATATCAAAGTTTTGGTAGCTTCGCTTGCCTAAAATACCTTGAAATTAATTTTTAAATGCTGTGATTGAATTTTTGGTCCTGAGCCATCCTCTGCAGGAAGAGAGGATGGTCTCAGCACATCCCCTGTAATAGCCTCTGAGGTTATGACTGTATCTGAGCTCTAAAACAAGTTGGAAAGGTGGGTACCTTCTGCTCAAACAAGTTTTGTTCCCAGCAGCTTTGACTTACCTGTGAAGTATAATGGCTATGGATCATTAGGGTTTACTTCTTCCCCATAGCTGTATTATTAAGTCTTCATCATTACGATTATTCTTATCAAGAGAATGAGAGATGATTATTGCAAAGGTCTAGATACTGATGGTAGTATAGTTAGAGAGCTGGGAATGAAGAAATTGCTGCATGAGGAAGTAGTCTTTTTTAAGATAGTTATGGGTTATTTGATTTGATTAGTAGGAGTTAAATAATCTGTTTATTTGACAGTGTATTTTAAAAGACCTTTGAGAGCAAATCACTGAAGGAGTTGGATGGAGGCCACCCCTTGTCTCTAAGACAAGTTTCCTGTGCCTCCATTTGGGAGAGAGGAAGGAGGCCCCCAGTGGACACAGCTTTCAACCCCATAAGCGTACTTTTGCCAAAGCAGGACAAATCTGAGCATGAGTCAGAGGGGTAACATGAGATTAAGGTCTCTGAAACAAATGTATGAATAACTTGGCTTATTCATTGGCCTTTTCTTTTTCCATTGTTTCAAATTCACTTTTTTTCATTTTTTTTAAGAAAGTAGGTGATATTTTAAATGAAAATGAACTTTGCTTATCAAATACATTTTCATTCCAACAAAAAGCAGAAAAAATATATCTATTTGGAGGGGAAAAAAATCAGCAGGACCAATTTCATAAAGCCATGACAAATTATTGGAACACTGTCATATTGCACCTCTGCTTTTTCCTGAATATGGCTCTCCCAAAACTTGGCATCCAACTCTAAAGAAAAATTAAAGACTGCCTATTTCTCCTAGCTCCCATTATCAAGAATGTGTTTGGCTGGTCATTGCAGATAAGTCCATCTATTTTCTGCATTGGAGTTCTCCACTGGGAATATCTGACCTCATCCAACCATTTGCTCTGCTTCTTAATAAACCCAAGTATCTCACACTGTGACAAAGGAGTTTTTCCTGTGGTTTCCAGTCATCAGTATCTGCCATCAGAGACAGTCCACATCTTACCAGTCACTGACCTGGATTTCCAGAAGGCAGATATCCCTTCAAATGAAAGTCAGGTCTTTGGCAAACAGGCTGGGTTTTTATGTCTGGGGTTTCCTCTGCCATAGAAATCCCTCAGTCTGATCAGGAGTCCCACTGGGAAGTCCTCACCTGGTACTACACAACATAGTACTCCTCACATGTGTGACCTTCACAAGGAAGCGCCTTCTTTTGTTCTTTAAGGGTAACCAATTTGGAGTTTCCATTAGTCACTTCTATGCAGCTTACCTGAAGCTGTATTTTATTTGCTGAATTGGAGAGGATTCCAGGAGTCCACAGATGCAAATCTGCAGTTATCTGCTAGTCAAGAGTTGCTGCAAAACTGTAGGTTAGGAAGTGTTAAACTGCCTGGCATTTACCCAGGCTTGTGCTCACAAAGTGAAGGGCTTTATTTGCATTGTTTATAACTGGTTTTGTGTCCACTCTTCTCTGCAACTTCAGCTGAGAGCCTGATTACGTATTGCTTTTAAATCTTCCTCTTTGGAATGTATCACAGTCAGTATATTGTCACAGTGTGCTCTGGAAACGCACACTAATGACCTGGGAAACCGAAATAGCCCTCAGAACAGTTAAGGGGAATTTGCAGGAATTCCTTCATGCAAAGCTGGGCACCCTAAAAGAAAAGTGCTTTCGAGTTCAAACTGTTGTTTATTTTGGAGCATGTTTCTCTTTCTGCTTTCAGTGGTGACCTAGGAATGAGCTCACCATTGGAAGCAAATCTGTCTTCTGTTACCACTCCTAAAGGATTACCTACTCTCTGAAGCACATGGGGTTATTGATGGCCTTACAACAAAATTATTATTTGGAATTCTGTGAAAAAAAAAAATACACACACACACATACATATGTATGTGTGACACTGACAGATTTAAATTAAAAAACTTGTTGAAACATTACAATAAGAGATTTAATTTGTAATAAATAGAAGGCTTCCTATATTCACAAATGTTCTGCTTTGTGCTTGAACAGGAAAATACCTAATCTAGCATGACTATGCAGGAGAAAAGCAAAAATATATTGTTTTGTGATGTGCTTATGGGCTGTGTAGCATTTGGCAGCATCTCAGACTGAGATCCAGCTAACAAATAGACTCTCTCTGCCTTTGCGTGGGGTTGTTTTACATGGCTTTCTACAAGCAGATCATGCGAACCAGTGCTGCTGGCAGCTCATGCATACTTCAGTGACAAGGCTGATGACAACCCAAGCGGAGGCTGCTCTGACCATCACTCTGTGCTGCCCTGCGGAAGACAGTTGACATCAAATACCACATCTCACTAATACCACTTCTGGAAGATACTAATCCGTGAGATTTAAGGCAAGCAGTGTCTGCCAGCAAGACCAGCACATGAAAAAGCAGATTGAAGGTACCTGACATCCACCTAAGGTGTTGTTGCCAAAGATGCCCTCATCTTGATCTCATACCACCTCCTGCTCTCCTGACCTTGCACAAGTACACACTGCTATGAATCCCTTGTTCACATGAGGACAGATGGGTCCAGGATCCACTCTGTAAATGCATTAGGAGCTTTGCCATTTCAGCCTCTGCATGGTGGTGCAGGAGGAATTTGGGAGCCAGTGAGGGACAACTGGCCCACCAGCATGCAGAGATGGAAACTTTTGAGTTAGATAGATGGCTTTATTTTTCCTCTTGCAGCAGTTAAACTGGCTATTGACAGAAAGCCAGATACAGTAGTGACTGACAAGGTATAACACCATGAGCAGAACAAAAAGAATAGGCTTTAGCATCTCTATTTGGTGAGATCCTGCTTCGAAGTTACTTATTCTGAAATTCCTGAGACATTACCTGGCAGCTGATTTCTTAAGTTTGCTTTGGTATCTCCTCATGCATACCTCTCCTTCTCCCTTCCCTGCCCTTTTGCCTCTGTCCTTCACACATTTCAGAGGGAAGGAGGAACCCCACCATGGAACCCAAATCTACAGATGTAGGAGAGACATCTCTTAAGTCATTCCTTTTCTTTTTTCACTGATGTATTCTCTCAAGAGTGATAATCATCTTTTTTGAAATGCAGGTCTAAGATGGAAGGAATTTTTATCTGGAAGAGTAATATAAATTAGCTTTGACTGCCAGTTTCCACTGATTATTACTTTCCAGGCGGAATTCCTACAAATTCTTGAGGCATGACCTCTGATGAAAAAATAAACCCCTTTAAAACTTGTTTGAGAAATTCCAGATAACTTTCACAAGAGATTTAATTTTAGAGCATTAACACAATCTTGGTTGGAAAGATAAAACTACAATGCAGTTATTTGGTAGGAGTCATTACTGAACAGTGAAGTCATTTGAGCTTATTTTACTGTGCTTATCTCTTCACTCTCTTCCACTCCCCCCCAACTAATTTTATTATGCATTAGTCAGTGCACTCTGGATTCACCCTCATAAAAGGATAAAGTATCTCAGCAGATATCCAGGCTTAGGCAGTCATTTTGAGAGTATACTCACAAGCCTTAGCTATCTACACCAAACAGCCGATGCACGGGGTATCATCTACATATTGTCAGTTAGTGTTCATTAGCTTGTAAATCTTGGGTTTGTGAGGCTTAAGCAAAGGCAAAAGCTGCCACAGATAGAAGTATTTTAAATACTGGTGCCAAGCACTTACTAATGGCAAATGCATTTTTGAATCAGATTTCACCTCTCCTAAGCAAATAAATTAAAGATTGCACCAGCAAATCAAAAAAGCCACTCTCCTGCACCTCTGTTTGATCTGCACATGCATGAAAAAGTGAAAAGCACATGTGGGAAGATATTAGCTTACACTGCAGTCATTTTCATACTACTTTTTAAGTATTTAGGGGCAGAGCCCTTGGTTCTTTACTTGCAAAGCATGCACACACTGTGCTGAGGTGCCCTGGCTCTGCAGATGCACAAGCTGAAGGATCTGTGCCAGCATGAGTGCTGCCCACTGACACCCAGGTGTTTGAGCAGATCCATATGGAGTACGTGTCCGTCTTTGACTTGAAGTGTACTACAACATTGCCCAACAAAGCATTCACCATTTCAGCTGCTGCCAGGTCAGCACGCTTGCCTCAGGGCTAAGGGGCAAGAGCTGCAGCACTACAAAGGCAACAAGATCCAAATATGAGGAGAGCTTTGTGGGAAATTATTTCTGTGTTCTTACATGTGACTTCCACTCTGTCAACTGCATTATATCTGGCGGAGGCTTTCCAAAGCAGAACAGAAGCAGCAGGCACTGGTTTCCACTTACTGAGCAGGAATCAGCAGCTGGCCCTAGCCCCATGGAGAACTCCAGATGTGCTCTCACCTGTACCTGAGACACCTTCTGTCTCCTAAAGTGCTTCTCTTCCCACACAAGCATCACTAGCTAGTACTCCCCAAGGCCTGCTGAGAGATGACACTAGCTGCCTGCACATCTGCATACTGATACTGCCCAGATATTGTCTGTCTTATGTCTTTGTGGGAGTAGGCACCAGCTGAGGATAGGAAGCCACACAGGTCATTGAGAGTTTCTGTTATGTGTAAGGACCAGCTTAAAATAAAGCCTAGCCTTTCCTTCCCAACAGCTGCTTACAACAGTCTTCTTCAGAAATTCACTGCCCTGCATGGAAGGAGCATGATCACTTTTTGGCTAGAAAAATGACCTCTTGGGGAACATGTTTATTTGGAATAAGTCCCTGTTTTCTTGCAGAAGCAACAAATGTAGTCCTCCCTCATCCCAGTTGTTTTGTTATTTTCTAATACCTTCTTTTCCATTAGCCCACACTGCTCACCTCATTGGCAAAATGGAAGAGCAGAGCAGGGAAGGAAGGAGGAAGGCAACCCAGAATTTCATAACCCTCAAAGAATCCTCCCTATTCAGCTGTTTATAGTCATCAGTCTTTCAGCTATGCTTCTCTGTATTGGCTATGCCAGGTCAGAATCATGTTACACCTTGATTTCTCCCCCTTTTCAGTGCTTCCCTATCAGCAGTCTGGACTATAACCTCCCAAAACACCATCCATACAAAGCTCCTTTCTCATTTTCAGCTCACCCCCAGCAGAAGCATTTTAGCTGGCTGTACTGGTAGCAATGTAATTCTGTCTGAACAAGAAAGGAAAACTAGATTTAAGCTCAGTGGTTACATGGAGCAAGATCTGCATCCAGCAATATCTTGACATACACATAGATGTGTGATGGGTGTTATATATCCACTTTTTTCCCCCCTTCAAGGATTGCCCTGCCACCTTAGCCAAATTAGGTGGTTTCTCCACTTTGCTTTATGGAACAGCTTATTTACAACATGTAGAGTACAAGTGCATGACTGATAGTTCAACTAAGCAGAACTCATTCATTTATCTGAAATAAATGCACCTAAAGAGCATAAATGGGAAGGGGTATTTAAAAGCCAAAACTTTCTCAGTTGTTTTATGAGTATCTCTGTATAGTACCCACTGGAACAGGTCCATTCCTTGCTTGACCAAAGTCATTAACCCAAGCTGTAATAGAGCTCAACCCCTCTGAGAAATGCAGGCTTTTGTTTTTAATAAAACATGTGGGCCAAATTAGTATGTAAATAAATGAATGACTTTCAAGAATCCCAGATAACACTTGCTGAGCAATGGGTCAGGCCAGATTTAATCTAAAAATCTTTCTGCTGCATGTAAATGATTATGTCATAGCATTTGTCTTTAATTACTAAACTGTTTCCAAAGGCTTGACTCATGGCATGTTTCTCAGTTAACCACAAAAACTTGTACTACAAGATCTGCCATATAGATTCTTTTTTTTCCTTACAGCATTGTTAAGCCCTGGCTCCTGAAAAAGGAATGTAACGATCTCTCAGAGATAGACACTTGATCTTTACAGTAGTAAGAGGGGGGTTTTTAAATGAAGTTTCCACCTAAAGGAAAAAAGGCACTTCTGACTCATAGATAATACTGCAACATCCTTAATACTGACAACAAACCACAGAAGTTAAAGCTTTTCAAGTGCATATATTTAAAGATCTCTGTAGAAATCCAAACATGAACACTTTTATAATCTATGTAGAAAGATCTCTGTAACAAGCTGTACCTTTTTCTATATGCCGTGATGACCAGCCATTGCCAATGGCAGATATCTCAAGAATGGCTCACTTTCTCCATGTTCCTAGCTGTATAGAATCTCTTGGTATCCATGAACCCTTTCCTAGGTATGATATGGTCATGAAGTGAGGAGAATAAAGTGTTCCAGCTACTCTGTGAATTAGCAGACCAGTCTGGGAACCTAAAAAAGGATTTGGTGAAAAAGGGAAAAAAAAAAAAAGCAGGACTTTTCTGTTGTTACAAAGAAAACATTGACCTGAGCATCTTGCTCTAAGAAGAACACCAAGACTGAGCTGGGGGCTTTGTAAATCACACTGAAAGTTAAATGAGAAAAATGCAAGAAGCAGAACCAGTTTGTGTGGGTAAATTAGAATTTTAAAGTATCTTTTACCTGCATCTTTGTAACTTGAGTCTGATACAGGGAAAATTTGGGTACCAAGTGATGCAAGCTGACGATGTTTAGAGCAGTGTAAAAACAGGTTCCTGCTGTCTTTCAAAGGGAAATAACAGCAGTTGAAAACTAACTGAGAAAGTCATTCCTCCAGTGCCATAAGGTGCCTCTGCAGAAACTGCTCAACTCCCTACATGTTAAGCTTTGGTAAAGCCGCTGATAAGGAGGACCTGCTAAGTACCCTAAAGTGCATCTTCAATTTTTCACCTTCTCTGCTTGCCTTACCCTCCCCAGGCCCAGGGCAGGAGTACCCACAGAGCCAGCATAGCCCATCACAACAGGCTGACTTGCCAGAACACACAGGCACTGAATGGTCACCAAAACAGGTAATGACTGAGAAAAAGAGGCCACTCACCTATTGATATGCCAACAGCACAGTAAAAGCTGCCTGCACTCTCTGCAACACTCACCACAACTAACATGCTGAGTCAGAGGGCTTAGCAAGAAAGGATAGTGTGGGGAGTCATCTGACCTTTGTAGGAAGCAGCGATTGCCACTGATGAGGATAACCTTGTTCAGCTGCTGGCTGTCTCTGGTAATACAAGGAAGCATGTGCTGGCCTTTTCAGGTTGTAGAAGGGTAGAGAATGTTCTGAGAAAGCTTTTTTGTTGTTGGCTTAATATAGCTGGAGGGAGTAGGGTTTTTTAGAAGGTCAAAAGGACCAGAAATTTTTATCCATGATAATAAGCTAGCTCTGAAAGCTGACTGGAACAGCTTGTTTCTAGACTTGTATCCGAGGGAGGGAAAGGCCAGCTTATGCACTCTGGACTAGCATGTGTTGCTAAAGTAAATAAGAATGTTCTCTACAAGAAGCAGACAAAACTTGGATAGAAGCAGAGACATTCAAATCAGGTTAAGTGACAATACAGATCAAGGTATCTGCTGTCAGAATAGTCCCAAAGGGTTTAGCAGTTCATGGTATTTCTGTTCCCTTCTTAATTTTCCTGTTTCCAGGGTAGCTTGGGCTTCTTTTTTTTTCCTCATCTCAGGGAACAATTTGCTATCTACAGCTACTAGATTTTTCTCTGAATTGCCTATCCCACCTTCTTTGCTACCAGTTATCTTTCTCTGTAGCTATCCTCCTCACTGCATCAGGCAGTTCACTTCTGCTTGCAGAAGTGTTTTGGTGTTTCCCTAATGTAAGTCTCTATATCTCTTACCAAAGTTCTGTGTTTTGAGATATTGCTGTTTTCTTTTGTGTTCTTATGCTTCCGTGTTATGTATTGGTTAACTGATGTTAATGAGGGTGGCTTTGTTTGCCAGCAATGCTAGCTCATGCTCTGATTGAATCTGTGTAATATAGTGGGTTTTTTGAGTTTTTTTTTCACTCAATTTCTAATAATCCTAAAATAGGAAATTTAGTTTTGGAGGGATAAAGTCACCTCCTTTTAATTTTGTACCTCCTGATTTGTGCAGAATATAAGGTAGTAATGTAACTTTAACATCAAAGTCCTTGAGATGAGTGTCAAATGTGGATTGTAAGGTTCTGGGGCCAAACTTTAAATTGTTGTGGATTGTCTGTAAATCATTCTAAGGCTAACAAATAAGGCCTACAACAGTAGAGGACTGACATTAATAATTTCCTAACTCCCCATTTGCCTTCCCACCTTGCACACACTGGCAAGGAAAGTGCTGTCCTGATTTGAAAGTATGTGTTTTCAGTTGAATTCTTATAGATGCAGGAAGCTTACTACTGTGAGCATGTCTTAGACTGTGATATGTTTTTACCTTCCTAAAAGATCAGAAGGGCTGACACTCTCCAGCTAGAAAAAACAGTCAATTTCCTCCTGTAGGTTAAAGTTTTCCCTGAAAGCATTCTCTGACTTCCACTGCAGTATCTGCTTCACGACTGCATGCTTTAATCTTCACTTTAAAATGATCCATGTAACAGAGCAAAGCAGACTAATAGCTTCTATGGGTGGGGAGACAGATTTACTTGTTTAAAGTGTTACAGAAGGTATATATGATCCTTCCCTATCTTGAACAGACTAAAGGGAAGTCCTGTGAGGAGAGTTTAAATATTTCACACTTTTTCATGATCTCTAAACTTTTTCTATTACAACTGTTTTAGTGAAACAGTTAAACACACAGTAAATTTCATATTTCCATGATGCTTTCTGGAGTCCTGCACCAGTGTACTCTACAGACCAAGGATGACACTTCATAAACAATATGTATTCATTACAGTAAAGAAGTTTCTACCTCTGGGCAGGGATACAACTAAGATAATCATGTAGTATTAGGGAAGAGCCACTCTGCACTGGAGATGTTTCCCTGGGAAAGGAGGGTGCCTTGGGCTGCCCTTTCTTAGCAGCAGAATATTGCTATAGCTCAGAATTTGAGGAGCTGGTTACGGGAGAGGTTTGGCTGATATCAAATGTTGCCTTAATTAAATGTTTTAACTGAGATGTGCTTCATTAGCATCCATTCACCATCAGGTGATTGCAATATAGAAGGGAAGTATCCTGGCCTTAACCTGAGTTATAAATTAAATACCTTTAAGTTCCTGAGCATCTACTGTAACTTATGGACTGCATTTTCTCATTCATTGTATATTCTAGCTGAGCAAACCTGGCTTGGACTCAAGTGAAATTTGGCATGGAGCAGTGGCCTACTGGCCTCTAGGACTTTCACAAGACTTTGATTCCACATTTTATGTGGCTATGTACTGGTGAATGGAATGTTTAAATAAATAGCAAATTGAGTCACTTAGCCCTGAATCAACAAATACAGTGTCCCAAAAGGGATTCCCCACAATTTATAGCCATATCTTGCTGAAGATTCATATTCAACTGATTTTTAAGAGGCTCAGGAGTTCAAGATTTGGAAGATGGCAGACAAACTCCTCTCCTAGCACATTCACAAAGCAGAGCATATTGCTCCTACTGCATGAAACCTTTAGGAGAGCTTTGATCCAGGGCAGCCCTACCTGGACAGAGTATTTTTTTTATATATATATATATATATTTATGTATGTATGTGTGTGTGTGTGTGTTCTTATAACAAGAGCCTCTATTCCTATCTGCAGTGTTCAGAAATTCTCTTGCCTGTCTCCCTTTTCTACTTCTGTCCAGCAAGAGAATGCATTTTTAATAAGCAAAAGTAACCCATCCTCTGTGCAGCAGGTTAGTTTGTTCCTAATGGCTTAGTCAGAGGTTGAAATAAGGTTGTATTAAAGCATTTGGCTTATTAAAAATAAAAAGGGGAGGAGTGGCAGAAAGCAAGTTCAGGGAAGACCCTATATCACAATATCACAATAAATTCCTGCTAAAATATAGCAATTTAAGATACTGTTCAGTCTTTTTTTTTTTCATATCATAATGGATCAGTCTGTGCATGGTGGACAAGGTCTCTTACCAGTGTCTTCAGCTGTCTGCCTGTTTCTGAAACAAAAGGACAAGCTCTTCCTGACTGAGGAATATGAACTCCATCCCACTGGAATTTTTGCACAGGTCATCTCATCTGCTTTTCTTCAAGCCTTAAAACATGGTTCTAAAAGGTACGTTGCTTTCTGTGACTTAAGTTCATGGCCATTTATCATCATGCCAAGTCAGTTTGTCTTTTAAAAGAAGCTTTCTGGGCAAAAAAAAAGGATGACTTATGAATTAGGACACAAAGAACTTTTCCTGCTGCCAAAATTAGCCACAAGGCAGTTGAAATGCTATCCCCTCCATGGTGTGTGTCTGCCCAGCTGTTGCCTGGTACACAGATATAACCAGAACCCTTTAGGAAAATACAGTTTCTTGAAAAATTGTGAATTTTCATAGGAATGAACAAATTCAAGTATTTAAATTTGATGGACAGGAGCTGAAACACTCCACTTTCTATCGCTAGCTTGAAATTCAGCCCTCATGAAATCCTGTTTCTCACTCCTGGTGGGGAAAGAAGATGGGAGCAGGGTGTTGGGTACTGAGCCTTGTAATGAAAACTGAGACTTTATATTGCAGAGTAAGTATTTCTATTGACTTGAAACAAAAGTTGGTTAAATGTTCATCAGGTGGTAACCTAGCTGGATCTTGTTAGGTGGTGGTAGCTGCTTCATGGCTGGAAGAGGTATTAAAAGGTTTTGGCCTAAAGTGTTGTAACTCAAAGCTGCAATTAGAGTGGAACACCTGATTAAGCATCCAAAGCAAATCTCTTACATTGCAATTCAGGCAGAAAAGAGAATATATACACAAGTAAAATCCACATTTTGGTCACTTAAGACCTTTGTGCTCCTGGATATTTCAAACCTTCCACAGCTTCCCAGGAAAATGCATGTTTATTCCATCTGCAGTATTCCATCTGCATGTTTAAGAAACACCTATTGCGTGGCTGTTACCTTTTCACAAGGTACCTTAACCTATCACTGTCACTGCTCTTTCCCTTTCTCTGTTGAAAACCTCTTATTTTTGTTTGCTATACTCTCATATATACTTCTCTCTTGCCCTTCAATCTTTCTTAACCTTGTGAAACAATTCCCCACAGTTTAAACTGAACTTGTTACCTCCTTCTGGTTGAAAGGATTTATTAAGAATTAATCTAGATTATATCAACCAATTGTAACAAAAGTGGCTTTTGATTTCATATCAGTTCAGATGCTGACTGGTGCTTGTGGGTTTTTCCCCTTTATTTGATTTGACATAAATATCCACACTGTGTCACTTGCCAGCATTTATTTTCCCCTTTGCACTAAATGAAGAGCACAATCATTTTGCCAGTGGATTTTGTGATCAGCAAAATATTTGCACAGCCTAGTTTATTTTCCTAAACAAAAGAGGTGGGGCTTGAATGACTCGGGGAACCCAATTACACTCCCCCAGCTCTCCTACAGTCTCTAATGCAGTCAGCTAAATGACTTGGTCCTACCTGGAGGGTCCATCACTGAGATGGACATGTTGCCTACGTGTATCGAGCATGCTTTTCCTTGAATGTTTATTTCATACAGGATTCAGGGCTCAATAATAAAATCACCAGACCTGAGAGTTCCCTCCTAGTATAGACATAAAATATGTCCTTTGGCATAGAAAACACTTTCTTTTCTCACAGAAAAGGGGTTAACCAGCTTTTTATTGCACTGCTGGGGAACACGCCACTCTCTAGGGAAGGGATTTGGAGCAAGGGGGGGTGTGATGCAATGTTAATAAATGACCACCATGTTAATAAATGACAATCAGTGAATGCTGCAATGGGGTGAAATACTGCAATCAGGCCAGAGTGCAAGTGAAGGGTCATGATGTGCCTCCAGGTCCCATTGGAGCTGGGGTAAGCAGCTGCAGTGACTGGGCACGAATAGTATGACCTTTGCATCTCTAATGCAAGCCCAAGAGTCAGGAGGCTGTTCGTGACAGCACAATCCCTGGTGCTTGCTGTGCCTCCTTTAAAGACCCATCTGGGTCTGCATCTGTTGATGATAGGTGTGAGAAGGCTCTATAGACCACCTTCTGCTCTGTGGATGGCAAGAGCTCACCCAGTATTAAATCTCCAGTTAGTGTCCCCAGGACCAAAGGCAACAGTGGAGGGAAAGGAAACTGAGCCTGTATGTCTCTTATCTCTCCAGAAAAGTACTAATCCTTACAGGAAAGCCAGATCATCCTCCTTGTTATTTATCTGTGCTGCATTTAACTTGAAGGCATCTGCAGTGTAGCCAAAAGGGGAGAAACTCCTTCAGTAAAGGAAGGCAAAGGCTTCTGGTTCACCTCCCAAAGCATCATGCCCTTTTTCCAGGACACGTGGCAAAACCACAGTCTTGGCTCTGCTAGTCTTACTTAGAGGTGAGTCCAAAGGCAGCCTTTTATTTTGAGGACACTTGTTCATGTTTTTGCAGGGGAATGTTTTGCAGGCAAGTGCACTGAGAAGGTGGAGATCTGTCTTGCAGAACAGATTCCGTGCAGTTATCACCGTCATCATCATCTAATTGGTAAACAGCTGCAGCTTCTAAAATGATGGCATTTTGCAGCTAGAAGAAAATGTGTATTCTTAATAGTTGCAGTAACCTACTGCAGTACTTGCCAGACTCCTGGATTTGGTGTTAGAAAGATTTTCTGTCCCAGTCTTTGAACGTGGTAACCCAGAAAGAGCTAAAGTGATTCCTCGCCAGACTGTTGAACTGAAAGGGGCCCTTTCCTACTCGCCTATAAAAGATTGAATTTATCTAAACTGAATTACATACTTTTTCATTTATAGGAAGCAAAACCCATAAATGAATCTTAAGAGGTTTTGGGGCTTTTTTTGGGGGTGGGGATGGGGGGAATCATAATTTTCAATATTTAAGATATGAAGATCAAAATATGTTTATTACTCAGAAATGTGACAATAGTGTCACATGGACCGGTTGGAATGTCACAGGATTCGATGTCGGCATTCCGGCCGGTTTTGCTATACTGAGTCCAGAAAACATGAAGGAGGTCAGTTTCATGACTGTTTTGGAAGTAAAAAACTTGAAGAAAATATACCGTACCCGGTTTGGCGGGACTCAGGTGCAGGCGCTCTCATGTGTAAATTTTTCCGTGGAGGAGGGAGAGTATGTGGCGATCATGGGCGAGAGCTGAAGCGGTAAGACAACGCTCCTGAACATGCTTGCGGCGCTGGATAAGCCGACAGAAGGTGAAGTTTATCTGG
>JANHGB010031658.1:0-11316 GCA_026283785.1 Coracopsis vasa
TCCACCTAACATCTCTCTCCCACCACAACTGGAAGAAAACCCACCTGAGCATATTTTCAATAGGCAATTGAGAACATTACTTAGCACAACCTGAGGGAACACTGAATCCACTTTCTTATCACACTCTGTGTGATTGGATCACTATTTTTGCCTTTGACACCAGTACTTCAACTCATGTGTGGAGTTGATTGAATCACAGGCTCAGGTGGAATCGAAAAGAAAAAAGCCGTGGAGAAACCTCGAGAAACCTCAAGGAACCATCTAACTCCTCTCTTGCTATGAGGTAAGATGAACTAGAACTAGGCAAATGGTCACCTAATCTGCTCTTAGAAAGATTTCCAGTGATGAAATCTCCACACTTTCCCCAGGCAATCCATTTTGGTCCTTCACTACCAGGGGCATATTATTTCTAGCCTGAATCTGCCTTGCTGCAATTTATGCCCATTATTTCTTGTCCTATCCACCATTGATGAATGTAAGAATTTATTGTCTTCTTCCTTGCAGCAGCTTTTATATACTGGAAGGCTGTTACCACCTTCCCATTTCAGCCTTTTTTTCTCTAGGCTAATTAAACCAAATACACTCAATCTTTTTTCATAGGTCACATTTGTGAGAACACTGATTTCATTACTGTCCTCTGGACTCTCTGATCAGGCTTCTGCTTCCTTTAAAAGTAGTTCTTAAAAAAGACATGCCCACATACTTCTGTAAATGGGTGTTTGGCTTCACTGCATTTCCACTGATCCTAATCCAGCGCCATGTTTTCACTGGATCGCCTTCTCTTGTTTTCTTTCCTATTACTCTTTTGTCACTTCCCAAAGACATTCATGATCATTCTTGCCTCTTCACATCGCACCAGCCTGTACTGCCTGCCTAGCCACTGCTACTTGTAGCTCAAAGACGCACTTCCCCATGACTTTACAGTGCCACACACTGGACAGTAGATGAAATTAGGGTTTGACAGCTCAAGATTAAATAACTGCAAAGAAGCTGTAAAAGACTGCAGTATCTGAATGTGCATCTTATTACTCAGAAATTTGTTTTATTACCAGGTACGATTAAAGGATAAAAGAATACATTCACTTAAAAACATAGATTTGCAATAATGAAAGATGTCGTAAAATGATAGAACAATGTTATTAAGATCGTACTTAGCTTAGGAATTCTCCATTGTGGCTTCAGGATAATTTTAGCTGGTTGCTATTCCTCTAGATGAGTCAGAATTGGAAGTAAAATAATTGCAAGATGGGCACTTCCAAGAAAGTTGATTTGCTATGTGTTGTTTGTACCAAAAAAGAGTACTATCATTGCTGTAAGTTCTCTTCTTTTGACATCTGAAACATGCCACAAAATTAATAGAATTCAAAAGTAACTGCTCCAAAGTCAAATCCCTTGTAATGCTTTAAAATCTTTATGCATTTGGAAAGATCTTCCTAGTCCAATCTGGGCTGTTTATTTCCTGAATCATCAACATTACTAAAAGCAAATATGAGCAAGCATATGAGCCAAAATACCTCTGCTCTTGATGCCTTTGTGTCTATTTCTGCTGACACCATAAACAAGTCTGATATGGAACATGCTAGATTAGCTAACCCTGCACCAAGACAACATCTGGGCCGGGAGGGAGATATAGCAAGTGAGCCACAGTGGGTAGATAAAGGGGTGGAAGAGTGAGCAGGGAGCAGTAACAGAATTGGGACATGGAGACAACTACAGCCAGTGATTGTAAGGGAAAGAAGGTTGAGAGCCATCTAAGATAATATTGTAAGAAACGGAGGAGCAGAACAAACCAGAATCCATACAATGCGGTTTACTCCATGTAGACACTTGTAATGAAATGCCACACCGTATTTGTTATTAAACTCCACCTCACTCACAGGCAAGCTGCTCCCAAAGCTTTCCTTCACATGATGACTATGTGCAGCATGTATATCCTTCTAGCTGGACTCAGCTTAGAAGTTCTCAGTGGATATGGGGGAGAAGAGCAAAAGCAGAATGGGCTTTACCAAAAGCTCTTCATTGCACCACTTGAGAGTGCTTGTAGAAGTGCTGTCCAGGTTTCCTAACACAGAACAGGGATGGTTTTGGTTTCGTCCTGGGTCATTTTCTGAGTTTCCTTGGATTCAGTGTTAGGTGAGCTTCAGAAGTCAGCTCCACTTCTAGCTTTGCCAGAGCAAAGTCAATTCCTGCTGCTGCTGCAAAGGAGTGGTATGGAGCAGTTTCCATTGACTATGCCATGTAGAAGCATTGAATTGGTCCCACTCCATACTACTAGCCAAGGAAAGCAGCACTCAAGGCTGCTTGTACACATTTGGATATATGGGTAAGAGCCAGCCAAAGAGACCCTGCAGTAGAAGAGGGCATGCACAGAAGTGGCAAGCTGGTCTTAATATGAGGCAGTGTGGAGCAATATCTAGATGACCACCAAAGAGAGGATAGTTAGGAACATCTCCACATGAACCTGAAGCACATCCACACAGGGTGTAGTTACTGTTTTGCAGGAGGACTTGTTAGAACTACTACCATGTAAAACGCTATGGAATAAAGGCATGAAGGCATGCTGTGTTGTGCTTCTTACAGCCCTAGTAAAAATCAATCACAACTCAGTCTCTCAGTGAACATCACTGCAGAAGCAAAATGACTCTCTTTCTCAAATGGCTGACAAACCTTCCCATGCATAAGCCCTAGTATTCACCCTTTTTGTCCTCAGTTACTGCAGTCAGCAATGATGGCTGATTTCAAGCCTTAACTTCTGCTCTGAAGATCCCGGGAGCACTGCTGGAATCCAACATTCCTTTCCTAAGCACAAGCCCTTTACCAGGCTCCCTCTGTGGCAGGCGACATAAACACTTCTCCATATAGCAGTTCAGAAAGGAATGCTTTTTCAGAACCTATTCATTGACATATAGCTCCCACAGCTAATCCTAAAGTGCTTTCTAACACCATAAACTATACACGTTACAGAGATCAGAGCTGAACAAATACTTCACTATAAATCATTTATTCAATAAGTTTCATATGTGGGTTTTTTTTTCTTTCTATTTGTGAACTGTCTGCAAACTGAAAGCCAATTTCCCAAATTCATTCATTAGTCAAAATTGCCTGTGGATTTCTCCTGCAGGTAGTTTTTGCCCTGCAGGCCATTCATGGACAGTTTGTTATGAATAGCCTCAATTCAATGCTTGGTTGGTTTAGCTGCAGCAGTCATGTGGACATGTCTCTATTCTGAATGAAAATTCACTTTCAAATATGAACCAATATTTCCAGTGGATTTCTCCCCCTGTTCACTCAGCCCTGGTAGGAATCAGCCCATTCAATCTAACTGGATGGGTTAAGAATATCAACACACCAGGCTGGAAAAAGAATAAGCAGTGTCCATTTGAAACTGTTCTGTATAAGGGCAGGATGGGAACACTCCACTGGATGGCTGTGAAGAGTCAAAGCTGATGTCCTCACTCCTCCCTGAAGGGTGACCACTAGATATTGTTGGAAAGATGACTACATTTTCAGTGCAGCATCTCCTTGTGCAGCACAAGGGTGCATGTTCTGCTATTAGCTAAGAAAGATGGATGCTTTCTCCTTACTCAGTACCCTCACAATGAAGTAACATGGGTGAGTTTTGAATCACAGCCAGACCTAGCTCCCTCTTGTCAACCTGCTTTCCGGTAGGTTAATCCATTCAGCGTGTTCCCAGGGTGTTTGTGAGCATCCTTTGCCTCTCTACAGAAGAAAGTAGAACTTACTGTGTTGTAAACACTAGTTTGAAGTTGGAGTTACCGTTCAACAAGCCTGCAGGCTTCTCTCGCTCTGTTATCTGTCTGCAGCAGGTTTTCTTTGCATCAGATGACTGTGTTGCAGAGCACTGCTACCGGTACTGCCAAATCCGGCTGCTACTCACACAGGAGCTCTCAACAGCCACCCAGCCGCTGGTCCTGTTTCTCCATCAGCAGCATGTCAGGGCAGCAACACCCTAAAATCCTCAGGCAGCTAAGAATAGGAGTCTCTCAGCGCCACTGATCTTGAGGAAGAGATTTCACAGGTTGATGCAACATTTCTAATTCTAAGGCTTCTTTTCTTATTCCTGAGGTTTGAAATGCTCCATGTAGCTATTTTATGTCGGAAAAGCGAATCCAAAGTCCTTCTCAGCTGAGATTTCAGATAAATAAATTGGCAGTTAGGAGAGAATAGTAAATGACTCTCGCTGGAGAAAATGTTGACTTTCTGTTGAGAAACTCAAAGCCAGAAGAAACAAAACAAGGTGGTGGTGAGAGGGAAGAAGGAGGAAAAAAAATATCCAAGCCCAGTGAACAACTGCCAAACCTGAGAGCTTTTCATTTTATGATGAAAAATATTCCTGTTCCTTCCCATGGAAAGCACACATTTGCTGTGAAAATACTGCAAGGAAATTGTACCTGAACTTCTTTCCATCTTTTTTCAACAGTTTTGAAGGAGATCTGGTACAGGCTGAACAATAGTTATAGGTGTTTCCAAGCTGCCATTTGAAAGGTACTTGTATGCTTTACATGAGAAAAGCCCCATTATGAATGTATACAGAATGTATACAAGGTAACTAAGCCTTCTCTAGACTTGTATTACCTTGAGCTTTGGTGACAAAACGCATTGGGCCTCAGTCTATTTAAGACACTGCTGCCATTACCTTCTCCAACACATCCAAGCGCTTTCTTCACCAGCTCTCTTTCCCATTTGTGGGCCATTTGAAGTGGTTTGCCCTCACCTGGACAACTCATCTTCCATCCATTGTTCCGCACGTTTCTTCACTCAGCTTTCTAGTAGCACCTTTGCTGAAGCCTCTTGAGTAGTCACTTCTCACCTCTTCCTAAAGGGTCTTGTGACCAAACATCTCTGATCCCTTCTGCAAAGCTTTCTGCCATTCTCCATATCTTCCTCTCCATGAGATTTAGCTTTCCAAGATCTTATCTCAAATACCTGTGAGCAAATCCAGCATTCCTCTGCTCCTCCATGCACAGACATTACAGAATAGGAATCTACAAAGACACACATGAAATGTGCCCTCTCATTCATGTTGCTGTCAGTCTTCTTGCACCATTCAGGAGAGCAGACTCTAAACTCCTTGAAACATCTGCCATGGTCTTTTCCTAACTTCAGAAGTTCCTTTTATCATGATAACAAACAAACCAACCAACAAAGAAAAGAAACAAACAGTACTTCACCTAGGATGGAGATGAAATCCCCTTTTGGTTTGCAGCAGCAGCTGTTTAACAGTGAACAGCAAAGCTGCATCGCAGCAGGGAAGAATGAGAGCAAAAAAGCCTGTAGCTGGTTAAAACTACTTTGGAAGGAATTTATGGAGGTGAAATAATTTACCTTTCAAAATGCAAAATTTAATGAAATTTCATGCTTTTTACTAGCTGGGACACCTTTGGGGGTGCAGGGAGGGATCACAGCTATGAGTCTTGTCAAAACCAAACAAATCAAACCAACGTGCAAACAAAACATATGACATTTTTTAGTAACTTGGAAGAAATTGAGCACTCACACAAAACCCCACTGCTTCCCTCTGTGTATTGCCTGCTGCCATCCCAGCCTGGCTCACAGCCCCTCACCCAGGCAAGCCCTTCTCCCTGAGAAAGTGGGAGAGTGATGGATCCCAGTTAGAAGTGCATTTGACACTCAGTCTCCTTCACCCCTTCCCAGGAAACCTTGATTTTTCCTCTCCAACACTGGCTTTGAAAGACATGAAGGTTGCACCCGAGGTTATATGAATGAAGGGTGCCAGGTCCTTCCTCCGAGGCAAATGAATGATTACAAAGCAGTTGGACTAGAAGGGGAAGATAAAAGGGTGCATTCCTGGCAACTCTCCTGATCTTATTTTTCCCCTCCCACCCTTTCCTTCTGAGCCATGTAAAACCATGAGGGTAGGCAGAGATTTCGCTTAAATTAAGGTTAAATTAGGTTTACAAATAGCCCAGTGAACAGGGAAACGAGCTGCATATGCTGCATGTTAAAGTGTCACCGCCACGCAGCCCGGTGCAGCTGGGATTTGGAACGACGCCGGCTCCTGAAGATGAGGTGCAAAAGCAGCCAGCGTCAGTCAGGAGCCTGCTGGCAGGTTCCTTGGAGCTCGGCTACCGAAGCGCTGGTGGCTGCTGCCCCCCGACGGTCCCTCCCAGGCAGCCGCCTGCACCCCGACGGTAGCAGCGGCCAGGCTGGGGAACCGGGGTCCTGCAGAGGTGACCCTGAGGGAAACCATTGTTTTCAAAGGGTTTAAGTGCAGTCGTGGTCTAGAGGAGAAAGAAGTCCATTAAAGATGTCAACTCGATGTTACTTATTTATTCCCTTCACTGAGATTTATTTTCTGTCTAAAGTTTTTCTTTTAATTTTTCCAAATGCAGGCTCCATAAGGCAGCTGAATATTAAGCTCTGGGTTTTGATACCTTGCAATAAGGGTACCTGTTGATAGTTCAAGCTGCAGCCCCGGAGACCAAAGCCCTCTGTCCACAAGGTATAGTCTGTCCACATAGTATCAGAATGGTTTTGTTTGGAAAGGACCTTAAAGCTCATCCAGTTCCAGCCCCTTGCCATGGACAGGGACACTTCCCACTAGACCAGCTTGCTCAAAGCCCCATCCAACCTAACTTCTTCCAAACACTGGCCACCTAAGCTCACACTCTTTGTTTAGCAACACTCTGTACCAGCTCACAAGGGCAACCAGTCTCCATGGCCTGCCGCATCTCCTTGCATGGGAGATGAGGAACAGGGCTGGTTGTTTCCATTACTTCTTTTATTTACCATCCTTCAGGAATTACAGGTGACATGAAGGCTGCTTTTATCTCCATTTACATCTCTCTAGAGGAGGATTGGGGGAAATTGGATGTAGATTCTCTCATTATTTGCAATATCAGGGGTTGCCATCAGCACTCATGCAGAAGCTCTGCACCTTGAGGCAGGGCAAAAGCCAAGAGATAAGCAGCTGCCTATTACACAGGCAACATTTTCACTAGGAGATGTGCTGCTATCACCACTGATTTACAGAGGAGTGGACAACACTAAGATGTTCTCGTAAGAGATGGTAGAATGAAGTCATTGGGTACTGATGAAATCGTGGTCTCACCATCTTTACAACCTGCTAGCCAGTGTCCTGTGTTCTCTTAGAAACTCACACTGGGGTTAACTGGGCCTCACCACAAAACTGGGAACATCGAAAGAGAAGGAGGTAATTGGGAGGAGGAAGAAGATGGATGAACAGAGGAAGGATGGAAGAAAGTATGGGAAAGAGAAAGGGAAAAGGAATGGGAAAGGGAATGTGAATAAGAAGGGGAAAAAGAAAGGGAAAGGGAAAAGGGAAAGGGAGCCCATAGCCAGAAGGAAGGATGAGTTGAAAGCTAGAGAGTGAGGAAAAGGAAACTAGACAAGATGGTTCAGCTTCACAGGCTGGACGTCAAGACTGAAGAGGGTAGGGGACAGGGAAAAGAAAGGTGTAGGGATTGGAAAAGAAGGAATACCAGAGTCCACAGAGAGGGAACAGAAATATCAGCAGTTGGAGAGGCAAAACAGAGGTGGCAGACAAGAGAAAATCCTCTCTGAGGCAAACAGCAAGGGAGGGAATAGCTCAGAGAGGATATATGGATGGAAGAGGGGAAGAGATGGAGAAAGCCATAGGGGGCAGATCTGAGAGCAGGAGGCCAAGGGAGTAAGACATTGTGCATTTGGGACTTGGCTTGAAAAGACAGTTACATCCCTTTGGCCTTGGGGATGAGGCATATGAGGAGGGACAGTGCAGAGGAAGACACAGCTTCCCCTGTCTGTGCTGTGGCTGTCTCTGGGCAAAGGAACTGCTCTCACTGTGAAGACTCTCAACAGCTTCACAAACAGGGGCTTTCACGAGCTGATTTCCGAGCACACTCCCTGGTTGCAAGTAACCAGCATGTGAGGAAGCTGGAGCAACCCAGGCGGCAGAGCTGATGCTCCTGCTTGGTATCCTGAAAGAAAGCTGAAGCACCACACAGTGCAACATTGAGAAAGTCCTCACACCAAATTAGAGAGAACTGGCTTTTGCCGCACTCCATAGAGCAGCAATGCTCCTTCAGCCAGTGGAGCAAGTCTTAAAACCCCGTAGATGATTCCTTTTTCAAGGCCACAAAACATAGCAAACGAAGCTCTCCATCTCCTACAGGGAGTACCAGAAACAGGAGACCCATAGCTCCCTCTTTTTCTCCAATTAGCAAAAAAGGTTTGCTTTTCCACCCAGGTCTGAGGAGGGCTCTTCAGTTAGCTGGGATCCTGCAGCTCCCAGCCATAGCCAGGAGTGACAAGAGTAACCACAGCTCTGCCTATGGAGGTAACACACAGCTCTGATGTGCTTATGGAACACCCCCAGGATTGAGTTTGCTTGACATTAGATAAAATCAGCCCCCCCATGGCTTTCCTGTCCACTGGATGAAGCCACTGGTTTGTCAAAGATGACTGGGACTGAATTATATCTCTTCTTGCATCTCTTAAGAGCTAGTTTGAGTGTGGCTGATTACCTGCATCAAAGAGCTGCAACCCCAACAGAGCCGAGTGAAGGAACTATGTAGTCTTGAAAGCACAGGTTAACACAAAGGAAAATCCTAGTCTCTGATTACAAAGTTACTCCTAGTATACCCTCTCTGCAGCATCTGGCAAAGTTAATACCAAGGGCTCGCAATGCACGTATGAAGAAATATGTAGATTATCCTTAAAAAATAAAACTCTTATAAGACAGTCAGTCAGAAACAATATTGGAAGCATTCCCTTTAATCCCTCTGCTTAGTAAGACTGTGGAGTCTCTGAGCAGAGATCTTTAAAAGCAAGTTAACCATCTTTCAGCAAGGGATTAAATATAGTTAAACCTCTTAGGTTGGACCTTATGGGGTTTGTGTGCGCACATGCACGTGTATGTATATTAGATGGTTTTCTTTAAGTATTTCTCAAGCTTGTTCTTTATGATTATATCAGTTTTCCAAGTGGGAACAAAAGTTCCAGAGACACTAAAACTAGTATTTTCACTCTCAGGCTCCTATGATCAGATTATCCAATGGGTCTGTCTCTGACATGCACTCTAAGAGCCCATCTGTGGACCCTCAGGATGGTGTCTGCATCCCTGCTTACCTCAGGTCATGCAGCAAGTCATTGACAAGAGTGAAATCCTGACTAGTTCCCCAGCAGCACATTTGCTGGATCACAAGTGCCCAATGTATTTGTCTTCATTTAATGTACTTTTCTTCTACACACTTGAGTAACTTCCTCCTTTGAAGGATATAAATCACATACCTACAAAGTAAAGAATTATTGAAATAATTCTTTAAATTTATATTTATATTTAATTTATATTTAATTTTAATTTCATTTCAAAAAGGAATTTGAATTTAACTCTCTAATGGCTGAGATGCGACTTGGCTTCCTTATAAGAGGTTTTATGGCTTCAATACCGGCTGTCCTGCAAACCAGTGTTACACTGGTGTGCTACCGTGGGTGAATACCCTTGCTGCAAGTTAACTTAATATTGCCTTCATTCATTTCACCTTAATTGAACTACACTGCTCTCAGCCCCAAATGCACACACACACACATTGGGCCTTGCCCTAGATTAACTCAATCAGTTTAGCAGCTCCATTTCATTGCACGCTACTCTCAGATGGAGACAAGGTAACAGAAGTTTCTCTTTACTTCTCTAAGTCACACCACAGTTTCATTTTGACCCTGATCATATTACTGATAAAGACTAGGGGGGAAATGCAGGAGTGGAGCCATTCCTGTTGACTTCAATAGCATCGATAGCAGCAAGTATTAAAGGTAATCTGTTAGCACGAAAAGGGATAATCTTTCTGTTTACTAAGTTAGCTTCACAGCAGAAACACCACCAGAAGCTTTAAATGAACTATGAAAAGGACCTAAAAGAAATTAATAGATTGAGAAGAATCATAGTGAATATGTTCTAAACCACCTAGGATCTACTAACTGTTCTCTCCCACTACTACCTTGTGTAGTAGTTGCATTTATGAGGGCTGTTCCCTTCCCTCTGTGCTTCACTCTGACAAGTAATGGATTTGCAACAGCTCTGAATAACACAAGTCTAATGCTGAGACTTACGTTTGAGAACTGAAATATGATGCAAAGATGCATGGCCATTACATCTAGAAGACAGGCAGTCACTGATAACTTCCAAAAACCTTTGTAAAAGCAAACAAAACAAAGATCTACAGCCCAAGAATAATCCTTTGTGGCCAACAAAAATCATTTAAAACTGACAGAGACTGATTTGATCAATTTTAATGCAGACCTTGAACTCCATGCTCAGAAATATGACAGAGCCATCAGACACTGCAACTCCCTCCCAGCCAGCGGACAAGGAACTTCGTGTCAATTCAAGGAAAGGTTAGATGGACTGTGTATCTGGTGTGTGCTGGGGAGAGATGGGGGCACAAGGCTTATATTAAAGGCTACCAGAAAAGCCCCATGGGGTGTATGTTTTTGACTTGACTGACAAGAACAGAAATGAGGCCATGGCATGGAAATCCTGATTATGAGCTGTATTTCAAAGGCACACAGTATTTGATGAGTAGCTGGGCTTAGAACTGAGGTTTGGGCCATTTCATAACCAGCTTTTGGTAAACAGAGATCTCCCTCTCTGATTTCTAATATCCCAGGACTCCACTGCCTGGGGCTGGAAATAGCTCTGTGTAAAGTGAAAAGCCTTGGAGTCTTGGTCACATCCAAACTCTGTCAGGATCATGTTTCTTACTTCCCATCCACACACAGTTGAAAAGAAAATCCAGCTTGAGAGGTTTGTCTTCTGAACAAAAGCCTCACCACAGTTGCCTGAGAAAGTACTTTGCTCTCATATCTTAACCCCAACTCCCGATGTCCTTGATGTTGCAACTAATCTGGTCCCATTATTGAACATGGACATGGGAGCTTCTTTCATGAGGTCACTGAAACCTTGGATCCCCAGAGCAGGCTGGCAGGCACATGAGACTTAGTTTGCAGGCTCTTCCACTGGGTGATCTCTTAAGCTCTGAAGCATTGCTCTGGTGTGGAGGAGCTACACAACTCAACCAGACAGCTCCTCTCAACCTCAACAGCAGGGTAGAAGAACAAATCTAAGTTAGGTGTGAGCCCATATGAAGTCAGTTTCACAGGTTGATATAGGCAAACAAGGAAGCAGCATCTCTTTGCATTGTCCTATCTGTTCCCTAGTATTGCACATGTAACAGCCCATTCCTCATGCGTTTGAATCACAGACCATCATAACAGAAGGAATAACTGGGCAGCTAAAGGCAGGCCACGGTGAAAAACATTTGCTTCTGGGATACA
>JANHGB010031669.1:9314-20988 GCA_026283785.1 Coracopsis vasa
AAACCATAAAACATTAAAAAACCCTATATGGACTCAGGAAGTTAAAACAAGCAAATTCCAAATGTCTGCAGAAGAAATATTTAATGCAGTCAGACACCGGGAAGGGGGATTTCTTTGTGATAAGCAGCAGAAAACAAGAGGAATAATTACACCGCCTCTTATTTTGAAGTCAGAGGTTTTAAAAGTCATTATTATCTGTAAGAAGCGCTGTAAAACTTTATTTAATGTGTTTTCAAGACAGAAACAAACTGAAGAATAAAATGCATATTCTGCCATTCAGCCTAATTTAAAAGTAAAGTGAAATTGTAGATGACTATCACTTGAGTGGCTGGGTTAAGGTGAATTACAACGAATATTGCTCAGACTAAGAGTTCACAGCACTTGTCACCATGAATAATGCACAAGATGCATTTTAAAAATAAGCAGCACATTTGGGATTTCCAAGACTAGTGCTGGAGGGCATCTATTTCGCTGAAATGGGATGCTGGTTTTGACATTATACTTGAAGGGAGAGTCCAAGAAAAGAGACTAAGTCTCCATATTCACTTCAGCCAGACAGAAATTAATCATTGATATTTTAAACCTACACTTTGATCCCTCTCAGCAAGCAAAATACACCAAGAAAAACCATTGTGAACTCTGGCACAGAGCAGCTGTTTCTGTTAGTTACACCTACTAGGTATCTTCATTTCATTGCTAAAGTACAACTGTTACCTCTATAAGCTATTAACTGCCTGATGCATTGAAAATATTGTTTTCTTTGATCAGCATACATTTAGTAAGAATGAAACTAGGACAGAATTCAAGACTATACACTCTAATTTACAAGGTAGGTGATACAGAAGAATAAACCAAACATGCTTCTCTAGTTAGTGCCTTTACAACTATGACAAACCAGCTAAGGATTTCTCTAGCTATTTTAATTACAGCAGAGGTGTTTTACACTTAGATAACAACTAATAACAAAACTGACCAACCTTAGATTTGTTGAAATCTAAATATTTGGTATTTAAGTTACTGGTAAGTCCTTTTCGGTTAATGAATTGCAGGTTCAAATCAGACAGAAATGCTGTGATATTATTTGTGCCTATTTATAGGTTTGATGACACTAAAATGATCATAGATCTTCATTAGACAATTACACGTAACACACAAATCTTTGTCAGTTAAAGCAAACACAGGTTGTAAGGCAGACTTTATTAAACCATTCAGATCTCACAAAGGACAGCTAGAACCCAAAATACTTTGTAACAATGACAACTATACCAACAAAACCAATCTACGAATTCTAGTGCTCTGCTTTGAACAATCACAGTATTTAACTGCCTTATGTGTGGGTACTGCCATTGGTACAACCAGTAATAGAAATCACTTTGACAAATACTGACCTAGTGTGAAACATGGTATGGGTCTAATTATGATTCTTTTGAAGACCAAGTATGCTAAGTTATTACTCAAGTCCCTAAGAAGCTTCTACTCTTCCATCAGGTGTCTACCACAGCAGGTGGAATAAATTCTATTCAGCTTGCATCAGTATAAGTGAAAGCTTTAGCAAAAATGCACTGGAAAAGTAATTTGTAGAAAAAAAGAACCTCTTCCTATGCAAAATACACAGCAGCAGTAAGAACAGTAAGCACTTCCCCCCAAAATATTAGATACATGAAGTTAAGAATATCACAGATTACTCATCATCATCCCCAATATTTACATCCCATTTTTGAAACCTACATTGTTTATAATGGGGTTTTGACATCTGACAGAAGCTTCTTTCCCTCCCTTTTGTTTTCTTATAAAATAAAGCTATTTCAACATGACCAAGATCTGAAGCCCAGAAGAGTACCATCTGACTCACTCCTTAAGAACTTTAGCATTTCTGTCAATGACTAAACAGAGGAAGAATCAAAGGTGGAGCCTAACCTGCCATCATAGCAGCTTCTCCTCTGCCAACAACCTGATTTTTTCTGCCTGAAAAATAGGAAGCACATGACTGCAGGAAACTACCAATTCCTCAAGGAAGCTTTTCCCTCTATGTTATAAAACTAAGGTACTGAGTTAACTAATGTGAAGATTAAAAAAGCGTGACTTTATCACTACATTTTGCATAAGCAGATATAAATTTAAGACTTACAAACAAGGAAAAGTTTAAAAAAATAAAAGGAAAAACACAGCAAGAAATGCTTTCAATAGGTGAAAATATTTGTGATGACAGGAAGTCTTAATAATCCCCCATCACAAAAATCACAAGCCCCTACTCTCCTACCCACTTAAAGGGAAATTAATTTGTGGCATTAGCAGCATAAGGTTTCAAAATACCCTCCTCAGACACAGGCCTAATATTCCTGACTTGAATGAGTGAAAGTCAGGAATCCAAAAAGAGTTTAGTTTTCTTATCAGACATCATCTAATACCACTCACATTTCCAGAGATTTTGAGGTAAAAACTATGCTTCAAATGAGAATAGTTATTAACTGTAGAAACTAATTAAAACCCCAGAGATTTCATGCACCTCACAAACTGAACTGTGTTTTATCTGACTGTATGCCACACATCCAGTGTAAAAGAATTCTCCAAAACACCAGATCAACTTTTAACTTGAGAAATGGTGTTCTTCCAAAAGTTGCAGAACATCCTTAAGAAGGTGTCTGACCAATACTGTCTTACTCTTACTTACTCTAAGGAACACTGCCTGTAAAAAGGGTTATCATCTAACACCTTTTCACTTTGTTTCCAAAATATTTTGACAAGAAAAAAAGAAATCCTGAACATACCCATTTCTTCAGTTAGAAAGAATTTAGATGCAGAAAGGTCTGATTTTACATTTTGAAAGCAGTAAACAAAAAGCAAAAGTGCTCAATACATCTTTTCTCCTCACATCGATATAGTAGTTATTCAACAACACATTTTATTTTTGAGAAAAGCTCTTTTATCTTTGAACTTTGAAGAAAGTCACAGAATTTGACAGGAATACACAGATACCTTCAGATAACAGGTCTCACAAACGTAGCTTTCATTATTTACTTTTTGAATAATTACAACTATGTATAGTCAAGCTCAGTACTACTGCTGTGCAAAATGAAACAAATCAATCCTAGGAGTTCAAGACTTAAAATAGGCTGTCTTTAATACCATGAAATCAAAACCCACGACATAAAGGTGATGGATGGAAAACTTGGCAGAGTCAAAAGAAAGCATCTTTTTTACTGCTCATGTTTTTTGCACTTCACCTCAGTGAAATCACTTCCCAGCTTCCAGCCTAGACAGCGAATACAGGCAGGAAGATGCCATGCAAGCGTCCTCAAACAAAACCCTACAGTGTTTCTCCTTGTTTCAGGGAAGGAACTGTAAACAGAACCACACAAGGAACAGCTAAGACAGCAGGAATCATTTTTAGCCCTTTCACTTATTTGTATGGAGTTGTGGTGAACAAAAGTGCAACTTCTCAGTCAAGTACTAAGTTGGCCAAAACATTTTGAAAGAAATGAAAAGTAGCCACATTCTATTTTCACTAACTAGAGTTACGAACTCTTATTTTCTTTCATTAGGACTGCTGTGATGTTCCCAGGAATCCGTCTGAAAAAAGTATGGCAGCCTTCATCACTGAAGGTAGAGTTTACCTAATGTTCTACATCACAGAAATGAACTTTCACATTTCCAGTGCACCTAAAATGTTAGATTTCTGATTTTATTCTTCTGAATACTGAAGTTTCACATGTAATTTGTTGGAAAAGACAGATACAGTACTAGGTGACATGCAAGTCTAT
Source organism: Coracopsis vasa (assembly GCA_026283785.1). NCBI lineage: Eukaryota > Metazoa > Chordata > Aves > Psittaciformes > Psittacidae > Coracopsis > Coracopsis vasa. The sequence goes on from JANHGB010031669.1 coordinate 13,076, forward strand.
AAACACATACAGAAAAAAAGATGGAGAAAAAAGCATTCCTTCTAAGAAATCTGCATTTCATTCATAGAATACAACCTTTAAAATGTAGAATTTTTACCTAACAAAAGGATTCAGAGCTTAAGAATAGCTGATCAGGTCTTATGTAAATGCAGAATTCAACCAGGCACAGTAAGATTTCATGCAATATACCTTATTAAAAGAGTACATTGGTACTTACTGGTATGGTATGAAAGTACATGTATCATGCTTCTGATTGCTACTAGCAACTTGACACAGGTGGGATCAAAAGCATAGTATATTAGAAAATATGTTTTTCTATTTCTTTTCAAACAAAGTTCTGCTCCAAATGATGCTGCCACAAAACAAAGAAATCAAGACATGAAAAGCCAGCATTGTAATTGTATGCCAAAATATACACCTGACAAACCACTTAATGACAGATTCTATAAGAAACGTACCTATCTTTAGTAAACTGGATAATCCAAAGGGTATAAACAAGCTGCAATGAATTTTTTTACATTTCATTTTCAATTGTCATCTGCTATATGACAATACTCTGCACATTAGATTTTCATGGCATTTGCATGCCAGGTTTTTACTTCTCTCTTGCTTGTCCAGTGTGTGATCATTAAAAGAATGTTTTGACTCAACGGTAGTATGTCTGATGACAGAAAGACCCATGAGTTTGTTTAAATTAAGCAACTCATCAGTGAAATTCAGGAAAAGCATCTGGACAGAATCTGAGTGCCAGCTGTGGATACTTCAAATAAGTTCACTAACTGGTCTATAAAGAGCAGCATTCTTCCTCCTATTCTCAGCTCCCACTGCTTCTGGTGTGAAAACAATGTAAGCTAGCAGTTCCCTTAGTATATAGCAAGTAATAATCACATCCTTGGCTTGATGTTTTTCACAAGAAATCAACCAAAGAGTTTGACATTAAACATTTTTTGACAGAGGATGACAATATATCAAGGTATTATCTACCCTAGCTATTAATTTTGCCTTCCCTAAACCAGTAATCGCTTCAAGGCTCCACTAGCTGCTGTAGTTGTGAACCTTCAATTAAATTCCCCAAAGAAGTTTAAACACACATTGCTTGTATGCAAAGAGGTAACTATATGCTCACATTTCCTAGATACAAACTACACATCCTTAGACTAAATGCAGGATATAATGTGTGTCTTTTAGGTAGGGTATCTCAGTAGGAAACTCCATTTTTTACTTTGTCTCACTTTCAAGTCTGTGTAAAAGCAGTGATACAGACATCAGACTCCTCACTGTTAAAAAAGATTTAAGTCACAGCACAACTCTGTTCAATGAGTTGAGCCTGCAGTGATCTTTCCTCAGGATATTAATCTTTCTAAAAGCATCCTTGCTTTTCTTTACTGTTACAATCTAATAGCAGTAATTACTTCTTGTTCTGTGTTATCAGATGTCACAGGTATAAACCAACTTTTTCTTTTGTCATTGGATCAAAGGACCTAAAAGAAGATTTTCTTTAAGAAGCAACCACTAACAAAAGGAAGCACATGAATTCTGGCTTATATAGTTATGTTTGCAATGATGGATGCAGCAAATGTGCCCACAAACATAAATAGTCATTAGGAAGGTCAGAAAACTGCATATGAAGAGCCAGGTGCACATCCATTCTACACATACACTCCTGCCTAAATATAGTGGCTTAGAAGCTATGTTTGCGGGACAACCTTGTTTCAGTACACTATGTAAATGATACATTTAGTAACTCGAGGTAACTGAATTAGCAGTCTTTAGTAGATTGGCTCGCACTTTTGTTATAAGGGGAACTATGATGCCATCTTTACTCATCTTAGTATGAGATATCATGACTAGAAGACAAAATAAGCTCCTAAGGACAATCCAGAAAGAGTAGCAGAAAATAAACATTGGGATTTTTTATTATGTAAATGCATTCACAGTATATCTTCATCAACTGAAATTTAATCACCCTTTTACAATTTAGAAAGTCAGTTTTTAGGGTAGTTAAGCTATGTATCATCAACACCATGAAGCTAACCTATCAGTTATAATAGCTCCTATAAAATACCAGAGTGAAATTGCAATCAGCCTAGAAAATGGGCTACAAATCCCAGATATGCTCAAGCAAGCACTGAACCAAAAATAAAAATAGGTAGATAGGAAACCAAGAACTAGACAGCATTCATCTAATTCATGACCACTAACAGGAAAGATCGCAGGCCAAGGTTTTAAAGCATCTTATTCAGCTCCAAATGGCAATTATTGGACAGGGACTTCAATCATAAAACCCTTCCCTCTTCAAAACAAGTTACATTTCTAACAGTTCATTTCTATTCTCTCCACATATTTCTCTTACATTTCTCAGAAGCATCTTACTTTAAGGCAAATTAAAATTGGAAACCATTTAATTTTCTCAAATACAAAGAACATTGATGTTGCGGTATTTATCAGGTTGAAGCAGGTTTATTATACATTGATATAGAGTTTCCCACATCCTACTTCCTACTGTTCCAAACACTATCCCAATAAGAAAGGAATAGACTGCATGAATAAATGAATATTTATTAATATATATTTTATAGTTTTGATATATATTTTTACATATTTTATATATTATATATAATTTATTAATATTTTTATAATAATTAAATGAATAAATTTTAATGCTTTGAGACGTCTCCTCTGAAGAACAAATTCTTATAAATTCATTATAATCTTATTTTAGAAAACAGCTACAGGAAATCACATTATTAGACTGTATAGACCCTTTCCCTGACCACACAGAAGTCACCCAGACAAGAGAGTAAGGACAGATTTTTCAAAGCAGACTTTTGGGAGAAAAAGAAATCAAAATAAATCTATCCTAAAATGCTTTCAGTGTGAGAAAAACTTAACATTTAACTTTTGGTTTGATTTTCATTTTAAACATGTTTTCATATAGACATAAGATCCACACTGAAAACTTTTAATAATGCTCCCCCAAAGCTTTCCCTTCACTCAGTTCAAAATAAGTACTGAGAGACAATATCCAACTCTTTCTGCCATTCAAGTACACACAACTATTCCATTACAAAAGACGCAATAATCAGCAGCAGTGGCACTGTGGTCTTACCATTCCATTACCTATCTACAACATCAGGAAACAAGGATGGGAGAAATATGCCTTCTTAAAACAAAAAGCAAACCCGAACACCTCTAAGAACTGTGCACATTAGCCAACAACAATAAAAGCACCTACCAATGCATTCTGGTTTCCTGAAGCCTTTTTTATGTTTCTTGCTGGCATTCCATGAAGATGACTAAACCTACTCTGGAAACCTGCAAAAAAGAAGTACAAACTAATTTAAGAACATTGTCTATACCACAAAACCAAACATTCACCATTACATACCAATCTATTCATCTGACCAGTTCAATAAAAACATCTTAACAGAGTCAATTGTACTGGTGGCAACAAAGCACAATGGGGAAAGTGAGAGAAAGGCTAAGTTGTTACAAAAATTAGTATTTCTGTAGATATTCTTACTGCCATCCTGGTTCTATGCGCAGCTGGCTGCATAAGCAGAGCACACTGACCAGTAGGAAAGGTTTTTTGCATCACTTACAACTTTATTAGAACTAAAAAATGTTAAATCTGGTGAATTCACAGTGATCAAGTCCTCAGAAACAATTTCAAGCATTTCATAAATAAGCTTCACAAAATTATTCACTACATTGTGCAAAGTTTAAAAGTGATTTGACCACTGCTCACATAAAAGATCTGTATTTGAATGTGAAAAGAGATCCTTGTGGCAGAGGAAAGGTACAACGAAACTCTTTGGCAGCAAGCTGAGGTCTGCCAACTTCAGTCTTTAGATAAGAGTGGGTTCCCAGCTGTAAATGCAATCTAACTCTGGTGCAACTTATCATTGGATACACTGGACCCACAGCTGTCTAAAATATTTTAAAAAAACAACCCCAAGATATTGTCTAAATTACAGTCTCAATCCTTGCTCTAAAGAACCCTTCCACCTTCTCTACAAACAAGATGGCCTGACCATAAAGCAAAGCAGATGGTCACACTACTCTCCAGCTTTTGAATTAACTTCTATAGAACTCTAAACACTATCACAGAAGCCAGGAACAAAACAGGATACAAAGATTCACTTTAAATAAAGCTATTCTCAATGGAAACATCAATACAAATAAGAGCAGGCTATAGAAATGAGCCAAGTTTTAAAATTTGACTTTTCTAACAGATGAGTTTTAAAAACTATTTCTGCCTAATGATACTTACAAATGAAATTGCTCAGGGGAACAAACTGGTAACTCCAAGATCTTGTCAACATTTTTCATATTTTATATGTATAGATATCCTTCTACTGTACTCAAATGACTCTACAGTTTGCATTTGCTTGATTGCTTCTTACCTCTCCTCCCTGAATGGGACATGAGAGGAAAAGTCCCAGTTAAGATACTTTCGAAGACTGGATCAGGCAATTCTCTTTCAAGTTCTGTAGAGTCTTCTTGTTCCCACCATGGAATGACTCCAGTAATTCCACATGCTCCACCAGATTCATTTTCATGAAACCAATCACTCTGCTCATCGTCACCTGTGTGAGGGCAGTGTTCCCCCCAAAAAACAGGGAGGGGCAGAGAAGATAAAAATCAGATGTCACCATCAATAAACACTCTGACAGCACAGTTATTTCTTTTGCTTTATAGCTGTACAGCAATTACTCATATGTAGCAGTTTCTATTTAGAAAATGTTTCTCAATAGCATGACAAGCATTGCCATCAATGAAACCACATCAAATGTAATGTTTTAAAACCAATTTACAATAGAGAAAAACAATAATAAACTAGTTAATCCTTTGGCAATAACTGCAGGGAAATCCATTTAAGTTACTGCACTTTACATATTAACAAAAAACAAGCCTTAATCTCCTGCAGGGAATTAAAAAGTATAAAACTGTGAAACTAGTTCTTTGCAGCTGATAATGGTATATAATTAGCTTAATTTCATGATCTGTATGGCTAGTAAAAGGCGAAAAAATCATGAGCAGATGTGACTAAATGAAGTTAATCTGATTAAGTTCATTTAGAAATAAGTTTTGAAAAAGTTGAGTTTAAATGAAAACTGACAGTATCATGGGATTGGGAATAATACTGCATTATATCACAAAGCTGGTCATTTTTACTGACATTTATAGATGCAGTATTTAAATACCTGGATTTAAAGTCAAAAGTAAGATGAGACTGAAAATCTGATCTTAAACTGACCTCATAAACACGCTGGCAACCAAAAAAAAATAGTTATATTTGGTTTAAAACACGTTCATTTATACAAAGTAGTTTACAGAAGATATAAAAAATCATAGAATCATAGAATGGTTTGGGTTGGAAAGGACCTTAAGATCACCCAGTTCCAACCCCACTGCAATGGGTAGGGATGCCACACACTAGACCATGTCACCCAAGGCTCTGTCCAACCCAGCCTTGAACTCTGTCAGGGACGGAGCATTCACAACTTCCTTGGGCAACCCATTCCAGCGCCTCACCATCCTCACAGTAAAGAACTTCTCCCTTACATCTAACCTGAACTTCTCTTGTTTTACCTTGAACCCATCACCCCTTGTCTTATTGGTAAAGTCCCTGAAGAAGAATCCCTCTCCAGCACCCTGTCTTCATAAGATAAAATTTCCTTTCTTACACCCAAATATCAGATTTCAAACTATGTGCTGCACATTTTAATTCTACTTCAAAGTATCCAAACCATAGCTCACTATTTCTGCATAGAAATTATTTGGTTGGCATTTTAATTTTTCATTAGGCAGAACTGAGCAAGACCCAAACACAACATATCCATGACATAATTTTCAGGAACAAAAAGTATTTGTGTAAAATTTCATTGCCACAATGGGAAAACACAAATAATGAAACCCAAAGCCAGTATCAGAGGAAAAATAAAGTTCAAAACACCTTCTTTAAAGAAGTTGTTCCAATGAGACCTTCAAGACCAAGCACAAGTGAAAATGGCTGTAAACATTCCTCAGGACAAGTACTTTGAGAAAATATAGAATAATTAGGGCCCCTCACTGGTTACTTGCAGGTGAAATGTAATCTTTACATCTCTAGTGGCTGCTACTAAAAGCAAAATTAGCAGAGGCTAGGGAACAGGAACTTTTAGATGGAAGAAAGGGAAAACAGATGGAAAGAGATACATAGGTCCAAATAAGATTCCGTTTCTTTGTGTTCCTTAAGTATTTTGCATCATTGTCCACATTTATTCATATCCCCATTTATAGCTATGACATTTCACAAAGGCATTCCCCATTAATTCTACCCTTGTTTTATTATAGCCAGGTATGGTTTTTTTGGATGATGTATACGAATAGTGAATAGAGACAGTGGTGGTAGTGGAGGGAGAATCATGCCTCTTTGCTGGATTGTCCTGTGGTTCAGAATTGAGTTTCAACTCCTTTGCTTTAATTTTCCAAACCTTCATGGAGATAAACTTTGTCTGAATATTTTGTCATAAAATGAGAGCTCAAGACACCTAGACTAATTACAAATACTATCAGAAACTAAAAAAAAAAAAGTCTTGCTGTACACAATTAGCTATGGAAGTAAGTACAGAATTCCAAAACTGGGTTCCACAACCAGCTCAAGGACAGAAGCCTGTAAGAGGTATGCAATGCAGGCTTGAAAGAAAGAGCTAGAATTGAAGACTCTGTTGGTGGACTGCAGAACAAGGCAAATAGGGGCTAGGAAACCAGTATATTTACTAAAAGCCCAACAATGGTCCTTTGGGAAAAAATACAAAATTACACTTCCTTTTTGTCTAACAGGAATACTAGTATGCTAGGCAGCTACCATGTGAAGCTATCTGAACCTCCTGGGCTTTTCCCATTTGACAGCATAATTTTGTATATGTGGTTTCTAGCTTCCTTGTCTGCAGCTCGGAACCCTTTGACTATTTTCAGTATTACCTTGAGAAGAGCATAAACCTATTAACTCTTTATTTAGGTGAGAGCACCCACAGGAGTTTTGTTTACCTGTTGCTCCACCTTGAAGGGATACCATTTTCAAAAGGAATCAAGGAAGACCACTGCAATAAATTAATTCCCAACCTCATACATACAGCCAATACAACACAGGGGCCCCTCCACACTCATGAGTTTGGTAACCAAAACTTGGATTTTATCCTACTTAATTTGCAACTTTCAAAAGGCAACACAGTATCCATAGCAAACACATACTTCAGAGAATTAAGAATTCAAAGAAACATTTTGGACTTCAAAATACTTCAAAAGATTCACTACACTGTCATTTCCGCCTAGGGATGCTGATTCAGCAAAAGGCTACAGCAAATTATCATAGTTTTCCAAGCTACAGGAAAGGTAAAACAACCATCAGATGTCCAGAAACTGATCTACAAGTGCACACGTCCTGCCAGCCACATATTTAAAAAACCACAAACTTGTTTATGGGTAATGCTAATGACTCCAGGCATTGTTTAAAGAAATTTACACTCAATACTAACTTTACTAATCAGTTAAAAATAAATCAACTTAAGAAATGTCAATGAAATGCTAAAATTTCAAGGCACCTCAGTTGCTGGCATTGTTTATTTTTAACCTGTCCCCTCCCCTCGCTACTGTTTGCCAAATTTTCCCTTTATATTATTGAGTCTACATGTTCATCTAAATATTACTCCTTCATGTTAAATCATTTGCCTCCCTCTTCAAGAGATTTAGAAAATTATTTAAGTGGTTTTCTTAAGGTTTCTGTAGGGACACATGTGACCAGAATCATAGAATCATAGAAAAGATAGGCTTGGAAAGGACCTTAAGATCATCTAGTTCCAAACCCCCCTGCCATGGGCAGGGACACCTCACATTAAACCATGTCACCCAAGGCTCTGTCCAACCTG
>JANHGB010031670.1:0-24069 GCA_026283785.1 Coracopsis vasa
TCTCCCCTCTGGCAGGTTAAAGCCATTCCCCTTGGCCTGTCCCTACAGGCCCTTGTCCAAAGCCCCTCTCCAGGGGGACAAAGTTTACCAAGGGTAGAAACTCACTTGCTCTTTCTCCTGTGTATGTCTGGGGGGGAAGCAAGGAGATGCCAACAAATGTAATATAGGGGGAATGAGGGGCTGGAGCCCAGAGGGTGGTGCAGTGTTGTCCTGAACACTTACATGGTGAAGAAATCCTCCCAGTGCCCAACTGGAGAATATTGCTTAACACTGGATTGACCTGGGAGGCCTATTCTGATCGGGAGAAAATAGCTAAGAGTTGGCTCCTGTGTTATTACCGCTTGTGCTGCCTGTGTGTTTAAACTGTGAAATCATTTTGTCTCCTCTGTTCTCCCTGAGGAATCTCTGGGCTTCGAGAAGGAATTTTGTGACTCTCTCTGTGACTGCCTCATATTAGGGAAGCAAATGCTGAGGTTGAGGGCTGCCTTTTTCCAATGTGAATGCAACAGTATTTAGTGTATAACGGCTCCGGTTCCTGACTGAAACCTCTCTTAGGCTTTACTGCACCACGAGTAAAACATAATGAGATTGGCCAGGGATAAAAAAGCCCCAGGAATTTTGATTTCTCTACCAGACTGAGCTGCACAGAGCTCCCCATCCCTTGAAGGCTGGTGTGGGTGGGAGCATATCCATAGCCAGTGGGGTGGCTGAGCATGGAGCGCATAGCAAGCCTGTGTAGAATGAGGTTTAACTCCTCCATGACCTGCCAGCTAACACAATGCTTGACACTTGGACACTGAGCAGTGCTGTAACCAGTGTAGTGTTCCAATGGCATTAAATCAAATGTGACACTGGTGTCCCAGGCTTGGTTGTGCTGATGGTGCTGTGCCCATGATGCTCTGATCATTCACACCACTGGGACTACCACATTTTGTCAGAGGAACCTAAAGTGAACATGCCAAAACCCATGGATGATTGATGGATATTGGTATTTGTAAGCTCCCCATCTGAAAACCTCCCTCGAGTTCTTAATTCCTTTCTCTTTCCAATCACAGTGATGTTTTCTTCTCAGGAGGCTGCAATCATCTTCTATTTGCCCTGTTAAATGCTGCTGTGTTGCTCTCTGACATCTACCCCTCTGTTAGGCTGTTTCTGTCTTGTCTATGTGTTCGATGGCCAGATGGTTGGGATCAGTTCTGTATCTGGAAGACACCTGGGGACACCAGTGTGCAGGGTTCTCAATATCTGGCTGGACAATACTTGATTTAGCTTGTTCCTGTCACTGCAGTTCTGTTTTATCTGTTTTTAATGTCTGTTTCCTTTAAAAACAAATGCTGGGGAGGCTCAGGCTCTGAGTTAGATCCCAGTGCTGTGACTTCATGAGACTGCTGCAGCACCAGGTCCTTTGCTGTGCTCCATACCCTGGGCCATGCTTGTGTAGCTCTGTAGCCCTGCCTGCACCATTCCTGTGCTCCCTGGTGTGGGAAAAGCGAGGAGGAGCAAGCTGCCATGGGCAGTGACGTGCAGGGCTTGAGGGGAAGGGTTATGCTCATGGTGGGGGGGGTACATTCTCAGTGTGAAGATTGGTACAGATTGACTTGGGAGATGCTCTGGGGAGGTGGGATCTCCTGCTAGCAAAGCTCTGTGTCTTCCCAAGGCTGTCTTAGAGGAGCTCTGGGATTTTCAGAGCAACTGTGTGGGAGGAGAGCAGGGATTTGTGGTTGAGCTTCGGGGAATTCAAAAGGGTTGAAATTTTGCCAGCCAAAAATGAGATCCCTTTCAAACTGGTGTGAAATTCAGGCACCGCTGAAGTCGGTGGCAGTTCTGTTCTGGACTTTTGTACCATCAAGGTTTTATCCCAGCTGTGTGGGGAATGATTTGGAGTGATGTCCACTGCAGTGTTTGCTACTGAAGCTCTATAGCATGAACACCTTCATAGAAAGTAAGTGTCACAGCTGCAGTGCCAGGGCACTCCAAGTTACATGTGCATCTTCAGTCAACAGAGGAAAAACCTGTGTGAGTGACTGTAGGGTTAAACTCCCTGTGCTTTCATAGCCAGGAGAGAGTGGAGTGCTCCAGCATGGACCATTCCTTGATTTTAAATGTGGCTTTTCCTCTGGAGAGAAGAATCTATTTTATGTCTCCAGAACTGTGTGACCTGCCTCATCTGTTGGTGCAGTGAATGGTATTGTAAATACTTCTCACCCATACACAGAAATAAGATAACAAAAAGAATCAACTAAAAAGGCATTAATGAACTCTATTAGAATAACAAACGCTTGCAGAAACCTCTCTATGGGGTTGATAGGTGAGCGCACACCAAAAATAGGTAAAATGATTCAATTGCTATTTTTTCCCCTGTAATCTCTGATTTCTAACTGGGGACTTTGGTCAGGAGATGGTGCTGTAAATATGTCCAGTTGTCTTTCACACTTCTCTAAGCATCCCTAGGGCTGTGCAGTATTGAACTCTGTAAGCAGATTGCCCTGAAGAGCTGTTCTGCTCTGAGATCTGCCCTGTGTAGCTCTGAGAAGAGGAATGAATTACATGGTTGAGGAGCTGTCAAGCAGCTCTTGTACCTCAGCTGTGGTCTCCTGGTGATTTGCTATCACCTGATCCTCCCTAGCAATGAGGGTCTGTCCTACCCTTTGCCCTTACCCCCCCATCCAAAAGCTATGTTATTTAGGCAAAACCCAGGCAACTGGTATCAAGCCCCAAGCACCAAGTTGTACCATGTGAAACAGAGCTATAGCAAAGCTCCTTTTAGTAATGTGAATTCCTGCTGACCTCAGCAGTAATATCTCATGTCTTGCATTCTTAAAGTGGCTTGGATAAGTACCCAGTAGGGATAAGTCTTTACAAAGCTTTTTGTCTCAAATCTGAGATCCAAATACAGAATCTAATAGGGTCTGGTGTGTCCACTAGTGATTTCTGGATGATTGCTAAACAGATAGCAAGCCATTAATGGACTACTCTTGATTGTGTCTAATTTGTATGGTCTTCACTTAATAGACATCTTATATGTGCTTAAAGGTAAAAAACCCACCCCACAATATTATGCAATTGAAATGTCAAGGGAGAAAAATAAGCTCCAAAAGAAACTGTAGCTAAATGGCAATGCATATGTGAATGGTGATAAAATACATATGCTATAGGGGACTGCCAGGCCGTGCTTTGTATTGCCAAGAAATAGATAATGGCTTTGAGGTAAAGCTTCTGACTGCTTCTTCAGGTTTCTAAAGCCAAGCACGGTCAGGCTCTGACTTCTGTTGTCTCACCATACAGTGCTAACTGCATCAGCTAAATCGGCATAGTGTTATATCTGGTATCCTAACGACTCGGAAACCTCTCCTGGCTTCACTGCCTGACCAGTTCACAGTGGGAGAGTGCTTCTTGTGTGCTGTTGTGTATGGGCTGAATGCACAAACCTGTTTCTTGTTGGCTTAGGCCACCACAATCACAGTGTACTGCCCTCAGAGCAGTGTTAGAGCTCAGCTTTTGATGGCAGGTTTAAAAGCATCATTATCTGGGCTTCTGTAGAAGGGATCCTTTTGCTTTACAGTTGTGGTGGTGCCTTTCTGCAGCTGAAGAGTTAATGACTGCAGTGGCAAATACTTTAAATTCTTTTTGATAACTTCAAAACTGTTTTCGGTAGCAGCTGAGTTGTCAGAGAATATTTACATAAGTGCATCTGTGAACCTCGCTCCGCTATCTTCAGATCTGCAGCAGCTTTGTCACTTCCTTACAAATAGCTGTGAGCGATCTATTATGTAAAAAGGTTCAGTTTAATTTACAGGGAGCCTTACATTCTTCCTCCAAGTACTATGTTTAGTTGATTTGAACAAATCAAACCCAAACTACTGTGGCTTTTTTAACGTGTCTCTACAGAAGTCTGACTGATTTATAAGGAAATGTAATACCTTTTCATCAGGCCGGCTGACATGGGGGGGAAGGAGAGAAGAGAGCAATCTTTGTGTAGGTGAGCTGTATGCAAAGCCTCTCTTGGCTCAACACCAAGGTGATGCTGGCAGTTGGTTAACTCAGTTCCAACTTCTCTTGTTGATGAGCTCCAAGGTGATGCCAGCATGGGCAATGGCCAGAAGAATGTGTGTTTCACCCAGCCTTGGTGGAAGCCTTTGGGGCTGATGATGATGGATCTGCTCATTGCCTTGTACAGGCACTTCTGGCTTCCCCACTGGAAAGAGCAACAACCTGGCGTATTCCTGCTAACCCCAGTGCAGCTTTTAGAGGTTTATTTTATCGCAGAAAGCTTCAGGTCTTTGTGCAGTGACTTTTGAATAAAGCAATAGGCAGTATCTTTGTTCAAAGGCCTGATGTTCATGCCAGCTTAATGCTGTTTTCTGAAACTGCTGTTACTACTTGAAGCCTGTGTGTGTTTTGATTCCGAAACAAATGGCTGACGTTAATGCAAATCGGCTATTTACATTCGCTAAGCTGACTTTTAATCTCTCCCCTGCTCTTTTAACTTGAAAGATAAAGCTGTCCCTTGGTTGAACTGCTCCCAAACAACCAAATTGCCTTAAACTTGCACCTTACATTGTTCTGAATGTGGGTTTTATACAGACTCAAGCCCTTCGATATCTTTGATTGCGTTAATGTAAATGTGACCTACCCAAGTTGCAAAGCTTCTCTGAACAACTAGAGGCTTGTTGGCATATGTCCTTAATCAGCCGAAAACAACCAGGGACACTTCCTGAGGTTGCTTTGTTCTTCTCCACTGTAAATGTGTATTGTGTGTGGTCACGTTCTCCAAGTGTGTGAAGACTTGCTCACACTGTGGGAATTTCTTCTCTATCTGCATTGCTGATGTAACCAGCTATTCAGACATATTTCTCCCTTAAGTGTGAAGCTAGAGACAATGATAGTAATGGGACCAATTATTTTTTCCTGGAGTGGTGTCCCAGATCTGACTTTTCCTGAGGGAATACCATGTTTCTCTCTTGTTTGATATTTTCCCTCCCAAACACTGGATGTGATATTACCAAGAAGAAGATTGAGAGAGATGAGTGATCTGTCAACCCTACTATTGAACGAATTACACGTTGTTACGCAGATAATAGCTGAAGTAACACAGTGATGAAGACAGACTTTGAGTTGGTGCAGCTTTCCCTGGAGAAAGGGAATGTACTGGCAGAAATATCTGTTAATGTTCATGTGCATTCGTTCAGTGGAGGATTCAGATCACTGTATGGGGATGCCGATAGAAGTTTGCATAGGAAAAGTGAGGTTTCCAGAACTACTCTCCAGAGGTACTTGAAATCTCTCCGAAAAAAATGTTTGCTATTCTTTGGAGCCTTTTAACAAGAAAATGCTTTATTCTTCGGGGAGGAGAAACCAAACCTAGATGAGTTTGGGTGGGTTTTTATTGAAAAAGAGGCCCGTCTGAAGTCAAAACTTCTGCAAACTTAATTTTCTTGAGATAGTGTTTGAAAATACTTGGTTTTGGGTTTCTTGTTGAAAAGCCAGAAAGCTGTCAGATCTGACCATGCTGGTGTCAGACATTAACAGAGAAGTTTTCCTTTACAGCTTCAGTAATCCAATATAGTTTTACTCTTCCCAATCTGCCAAATCGTGCATAGCAGCATTATGAAGCCCTATGTATTTCTTTTGTTTCTTCCTGAAAATGAGGAAATAACTGCACTTTCAAGACAGAGAAGGCCTTAGGAGTAAATAGAGCTCAGTGATTTAAGACTTGGTGATTGCAACTGGGCTAGGAGAATGGCTGAGTGCCACCAGTGAAAAGAGCAGTCCACTTCCATGCACTTTGAAAACCTTCAGTGTATTCTCAATGTCTGATGTTGATTTATTTGGCTTTTAATCCACTAAGTCCCAAGAGTTGCAGTGGGAGGCACTTCCCAGTCTCTGCTCCAGAGGGATGAATAAAAATCAGTTCTCCATAGAGTTGAATGTGGTGTTTTCTCAAACATGGTTAACGTTTTGCTCTGATCCCAGTGGTTACTGCAGTAGCAGCCTGGTCTGCTGGGAGAACCCTGCTCCCTCCTCCTATACTTCTGACCTTTCATGACTAGTTCTCTGAAAACATGGCCAAAACCAAACCCCTGATCGCATATTGAGAACAAATCAAATTTGACTGCTGTCTCATGAAGGCATCCAAAGCCCATTGGATGGGATCAGAATTCAGTCTGCAAGTATTCTCTTAAAGATCATTGGAAGGGCTTGCTGCAACTCTTGGACTGCGAGAGAGGCTGTTTTCCAGCCTAGTAGAGCCATCCAGCTTGGCAAGACTAGATCGCTCTCCCCCTGTCCCAAAATGTTTGAACTTCATTATGAGTTTTCATTTTCTTTGTCCTGCACAAACTTCATGGTTCCCCAGGGTGCAGCTTCCTGTCTAGCCTTGTTGCTGTGCAAATGTCTTCTTCTTTCTATTAGGGTCAGGGTTAATTCTTCTAAAGGTCACAGTTTCGCAGTGCACATCCCTTCAGCTGCTCTGCATTAGTGAGGTTTGCTCTCACGTTGGTTTTAGGTTTACAAGTTTTAACGCTATTCTGTGCACCTCCAAATAACTCCTATCCCTTCTCGCTCTGCTTTAAGTCTTAGAGTACTTTTGCCTTGAAAACACTTTCAAGACTCTTAAAATATTGATTTGGGTTCAGATATTAAATGAACAAATGTTTAGGTAGCTTGTTCAGTGAGTGATCTCACGGCTTACTTCATACAGGGAAGTGAAGCAGGAGTTTGAAGCTACTGGCTGGGACAGATATTAGGTTTTGGGGTTTTTTAGGTACCCAACTTATACAGTTTTGATCTTTCAGAAGATGTTGAGCAACTTAGTTCTTAATGTCATGCTTCTGAGCAACATGATTGCTCCTGTTCTATTCCCAGTGGTCATAATGTATTTTTCCAAGTTGTGACCACCTCAGAAGCCAAAATACTGCTGCTGTATGCACTTGTCTGTAATGGGGTGTGATTCTTTTGTTAAAGGGTCTGGGTAAAGATGGATGTCAGTGCTCTCTGATGCTTTCGAGCTCTCCTGCCTTAAGTAACATTTCAAATAGTAACACAGAAGCAGAAGTCTTTGTATTCCCTCTTCGGGGCTGTCCCAAGACACCCATCCCCATTGTTGCCTGTTTTTCTTTACACTTTAGCCTTTTGTTTGGACTGTTTTGGAGAGGGATTCTTTCCCCATTTGGCAGTAATTACATTGTAATGCACAATTAAACTTGGACTTATGGAATATAAATTATCAACAAGACATTTAAGTACTTGTGTCCTCTCTCCCAATGCCCTAAGCAGCTCAGCCCAGGCCTGCTCTGCTCTCACCTGCCTCCTGTTGCTGTAACGTAAGTTGCTGTTGACTGCATTTTTGGTGGTCTTTCCATCTTCTTTCTCCTTTGCCTTCGTGCCTCCCGCAGCAATTTCCCTTCCTTCATCTATCAAACATCTTCAGGTTGCTGTTTTACCTTATTTTTTAACCTGTGACATCGTTGAGCTTTCTCCCCTCTTCTGTGTTCCAACAGAAGAAGCTGTTGCAGCATCTTATAACCATGTTCCATGTTTAGAAACAGCATAAATCTCTTCAAATTAATCCTTTGCACTGGCTACAAAATCAAATACAAAGGCAAGGCTAAAGTATTCCATTCCTAAGTGGACTCAGTGTGCCATAGGAATTGACTGTGAAGTGAATTGAAGGATTTCTTTGGCTTTGTGGCATCTCTTGGACATATACTTAAATATGAATCTTACAGGAATCTAAAATGATGTGAGGAATGATCAGTGGGTCAAGTATTTTGCTTTGTCGTTAAATAAGTAGAAATAATCCTGGATACCAACTTAAAGTTTAGATGTTGCTGCTTAACTAAAAGCGATTTTGAGCAATGATGTGGGGTCAAATCATGGGATTGGAGACTCGAATCTGGGTTCAATTCCCATTTCATTGAGGAGCTTGTTCGAGTCACTGAATCTTCTGGTGTCCCACTTCCCTTTTATAAGAAGGGGAACACAATGCTGCTTTTATCTTAGGCTATGAGGCCTCTGGGGCAGGAACTGCCTGTTATTTTGAGCCTGTGTAGTATTGAACACAATGGGGTCCTCCTCTTGGAGATAATAACAACAACATGTGCACCGTTCATATAACACGATTTATCTTTCATCTTCCAGTGCACTGCAGTTCCCAGATTGCCATAGCATTTTCTTTTACAGATGTGAGAGTTCTCTTTGTCTTGTAAGAATGCAGACATGCTTTTTGTGTCCCTGTCTTGCCATCTGAGAGGAGGGAGGTGTGTGGGATAAACATGGTGGTAGAGTCCACATCCTTCCGAAAGGTCTCCTTGAGTAGGTTGTCAAGATGAGTTACCAATTTCAACAAATCCATCCTAGTAAGAGAAAACATTTGTGATATACAGAGGGGAATGATTCTGGATGTCATGTCTTATGATGCACCACATGGTGAAGAGCAAGCCAGAAAGGGTATCTTGAGCATTGCTGTACTCTAAGGCAAACTACTCAAGTTAGATATTACTTTTCTTCCAGTGTTAGAAACAGCCTCAGAAAATAAAAGGCTTTGCAATAGGGGGAAAGAAATGATTGCCAAAAATCAAATCCATAAGGCTAATATATGCAGATTAATATGGCTGTGTAAGGTGCAAAGGAAGAAATGCCCATTAATTATAAATGGCATTGGGTAGACTGTCAGGAACAAAAAGAGTCTTAAATGGCAAAAAGCTGTTCTGGCTGTTATGTGGTATAGCTGACTTAACAAGAAATACTTGGGTTTGTGAGTATCTCAAAGTAGGAAGAAGAACTGAGCTACAGGGGTCACATCATTGCAGATGGGGGAATTCAGCTGATCTGTAGACGTGCAACATCTTTCCACACCCAAATCATGGACCAGCACATCTAAAGGGTGTAGATGAGCAAAGCTCCCTTTCATCAGATGTATTCCTTGTGCTATACCGACTTGTGCTTTGAAACTAAACTCAGCAGACTCCGAAAACATCAATGATTTTGTTCTGCATCTCTGCAGGACAATGCAAAATCATTACTTCTCCTTGAAGCTGAAAAGCTGCTCTGAGAATAAGCAAGTGAAGCTTTTGCAAACCCCATGTTTTGAACTGGTTTAGCAACTTATCCCAACCAGTAATAACACAAGACACTTGGCTTCTTTTGAATCCGAGGTTTATCAAGAGTCATAGGATAACTTCAAATAAGAAAAATGCCAATTGTGTCAAGGGAAGATTATTCTTAAAGATCTTTCATATAGGATCAAACAGGAAATGTTTCATTGTTGTGCTAAACCAGGCCTAAGCTGCCAATAGACAAAAGCCTTGTTTCTAGCACTGTCCAGAATGCTTCTTAAGCACTATCCATTAGAAAATGCTTCTAAAGCAGATGTGAGAGCCTCCTGCAAGATAAGACTTACTAGTTTTTCAGATTACTGTGTATATATGGGTAGAACTGCTTAACATACATATGTTGATCTGGCCTGGAAAACCAGAAGTCTCCATTCTGTAGAATGAGAGAATATTGTTCAATATAGCCCATAGAGGAATCTTTTGGATGTATTGCACAATTAGAGAAGCTTACTTACTCTAACTTCTCTGAGTGTTCTTCTTAAGCTATCCTCTGGATCTGTACTCTGACTGCTGCCAAGCAGTGCTACAGGACTCTTAACATTGGGAGCAATGTGTACAAATGGAGATGCCATGCATGCATCCTCTTGCAAGACATAGCTGGCAGCTGTGATTTCAGCCCGTGACAAGCCATGTGCTGCTGCCCTAAGAGATGTGCCGTTATGGAATATTACTGGAAAAGGCTGCTGTAAATACAGGCTGTGATAAAGCAGCATGGTGTTTTCATGCAGAAAGCCAGATTCCATCACAGCCCCAGACCACAGTCAGCAAGCATGAGACAGCGTGCTGCTATCGGGTAGAGTCGTTCTAGCCAAGATGCGAGATTTAGCAGATGTTTAGCAAAAGGTTCCATTCTTCTTGCCACAGACACATGTGGAGCTGTCAAGAGTCTAGTAAGGATTTTACAGGTTTTATAAGTCACAGTTTATAGAGCTTGGGAAAGAATTTAATATGGCATTGTGATCTTGGAAGCTGCTTTTTTCCGAGAGAATATATTTCTGTTTATTTATTTCTTAAGGGTAACCTCTGTTTTTGTGATAACTAATAAAAGAGAAGCTAGGTGGATTGCTTAAATGTTGCTTCTCCTCCTCTTTGGAGTGTCTTCCTGTAACATCTTAGGTTACACAATCATGTTTTCCTCTGCGTGATCAACTACCAGCAAGCTGAATCAGCGCTTTGAAGCAGTTTAGATGTGGCTTAATTTTACTCTGGAGAAAGTTCTTTACCAAGTCTCATAATGGCTATGGAATGGTACAAATAAAGGGAATGCAATTTATCAACCCTTGTTGGCCATGGAAAGTGATTAGCAGTTTATGTAAGTGAAGGACTTCTTAGGACATGGAACAATGCTGCACATCACAGGAGGCATGGAGGGAGGGATCCAGTTTGGGCAGGGAGATGCAGCCATGGAAGTCATGCTTGTTCCTGTGCTGTTCTTGTCTACTGAGCACAGAGCCTTCTAATCAAAGTGAATAGCATGATAATTATTATAATAGCTTGTGAGATTCAGGCTATCACTTTTGGTACTATTTAAAGCATGGTAACTCTGCAGGGTCTCATTTCCCATTGGAATTCTGCTGATTTGGTTAAGCCCTATGAAGTTTACCATTGGACTTGCTTGCTGGGGAGAAAGTGCTCTCCATCACCCCCACTGCTGTGAGCTGCAGCTGTGGGTATGAAATCAAAACAAGGGACTGGAAGGGCATTGTAAGGGATATGGAAAAATGCCTATTGTAGACATAGACATGGAGTTTGAGAGACCAATGGAAAAGGTTTTCTTTCCAAGAGGAAAACTAAGTGTAGAGCTCAAAGCCCTGGGTACCCGCTCCCCTGCTCCAAGAGCGATACTTCCCTCTTCCTCCTTTTGGAGCTCCTGCTGAATTATAAGCAGGAAGGAGGCTTGTATAGCACATGGAAATGCATTTCCCTCCCTGGAATGTTCACTACTCTACAGTCGTGACAGGGCTGAAGAGGAGGAAAAGGAAGGATTAAGATCCTGCTAATGCTGTCTCAGTGTGATGTGGCTGCCACACTTGTGTGGAAAAGCATTAGCACTTCTGCTCTCCTTTACATATATCAGTTCTGAAGGCACTAACACTGCAGAGGATTGATGATGTTGATGGATGTAACCTTAGCAGAAACTGCTGGCACAAACGCCTACCTTCACTGCTGTATTTGCTGGTGGACACAAAGTTTGGAATGGCCACAATAAAAACCACAATCTGAAAAATCTGGATCTGATCCACTAATTGGAATTGGAGAAACAGAATCCCCAGTAAGGGATTCTCGCTTACTCCAAATGAAGAGGGAATGTGGGTTTATCTGGTTTAATCTGGAGCAAGGTCAGCTCCAGGGCAAGTTGGAGACAGGGCTACCCTGTTCAGGAGCATGATGAGTAAGTGCCACAGCAATGTTTCATGAGGAACTGGGGGAGCAATAAGTGATGAGGAATGCTGAGAGTCAGTTCAGTGCTGAATCCTCCTTGATTTAGGATCTTCCTTTGTTACATTTCCATTGTTCCCATTGTTTCCCCAGACAAGGTACAACTAATGCAGAGACTCTCAAGAGATCTGCTGTCCATCCTGTACATGTGAGTATCTCCTTTTAGTGTTAATGGGAGTTGCATATGCTCAAAAAGTGAAGAGTCCCTTGTGATGCCTTGAGAAGGAAGAGTAATATCTAACTAATGTGTGTAGTGTGTTGATGTCTTTGTTGCTCAGAGAGTTGTCCTGATAACGTTGCTCTTTATGAAGATGACCACACATTACAAATAACAGGCTGTACGAATTTGTTTTGTTTTACTTAAACTCTGTGCGCACCTCTCCTGTTTTCCAAACAAAAATTAGTGTTCCTGTAGTTCCCATACCCTGGAAAAGCGTCTTTGAAAATGAATGTTTGCTAGAGAAGAGTGAAGTGTCTATGTCCTGAACCGCTGGCCTTCAGGGTCACTGTTGTCTGAGCATTGACTTTAAAGGGTGAGATTAATGGTTTTCCTTACCTGAGCACTGCAAGTCAGTGAGAGCCTGGAAGGTTCAGGATCATGATTATGCTTCTTCCATCTGATGGAAGGAACAACTTGTTTGCAACCCACCATGTTAGTGGGAAGAGGGAAGGGTCTCCTCTGATGTGTTGCTCAGCACAGTGGTGCTCTGCATGTAGCCTATGGCACTATGGGCTTTGTGAGAGCATGAATGATAGGTAATTGCTGTTAACATCGGTGTAAATTGGGAAAACAACCTTTAGAGGTTGTATCTTGCTTATGCACCAGACTACTGCAGACTTATGATGTCTTATAAAGCTCAGCCTTGACTCTTGTTTCCTGCTTGGATTAGTGATGAATCTCTGCATGGCTGACAGCACTGGAAAACTCTTGACCATACAACCAGGTTAAACAGCAATGTTAATAGTAAGGAACAAAATTGCCCTCTTTTGGCAGTGGCACTTCTGACTCTGTATGAAGCTGATCTTTGCTGATGTTTCA
Organism: Coracopsis vasa; assembly: GCA_026283785.1. NCBI lineage: Eukaryota > Metazoa > Chordata > Aves > Psittaciformes > Psittacidae > Coracopsis > Coracopsis vasa. Next base: position 12,592 of record JANHGB010031670.1, read on the forward strand.
CTCGGTGTTAGGTGTGTGCTGGTTAGCTGAAGCATCAGGTAAGTGTGACCAGAAGGTACATAGAATCACAGAATGGTTTGGGTTGGAAGGGATCTTAATGATCTCATTCCAAACCCCTGCCACATGCAAGTACAGCACACTTTGCAAGGAAGAAACTTCTTGGCTGCAGTGCAGCTGTTTGAGGATGGTTCAGGGAGTGAAAGGGCTTCTGACCCTTATCCCTGGGGATATAAGAAGCAGAAATGGCATTCAGGATGGTAGGATGGGAGCTTGCTTGGCAGGGGGGTTTCTGGCGCCTGCACATTCAATCCTGATTAGTTTCGGGATGGGATGCTAAGCAAACCTAATATGGGGGATGGCAAATCCTATACCCTTTGCCAAAGCAGGCAAGGCAAATGAAGCTGTCATGCTTTGCATTTTCTCCTTTCTCCTCCAAGAGGTAGATGTGCCTTTAGGGGAGCTGTCTTTCCTCTCTGCAGTGGTTTCAGCTGCTGTTGTTAGACTTACAGCTGATGCCCCTTGGCCAATCATGCATTGCTGATCACTATTCAAGGTAAGAGACAAAGGAGAGAGCTTAGCAGTCAAGAGGATACTGATGAGAGGGGAAATTGCTTATTTGAAAGGCTTTTTAAGCGCTCTTCTCTTTCTTGACAACAACAGAGTTTATCACTCCCCTTTTATCCCTCTGTATAGAGTCAGACACTGTCCATTATGAAGAGCTCTTGAGAAACCCCACTCTCCTCTTTGTTAATCTCTCTTCTAGCTTGTGTGTGCCAACGAGAGGGGACTGGGGCATCTGCATGCTCGGGTGCTGTGTTTGCAGAGTGGTGAGTAGTGGCCAGCACAGACCTTGTCCCTGGAAATGATGTCAATGGTGTGGGTTGTAAATGTTAATAAAGGGGAGATGAGGGTGGAGGGAGGAGAAAAAATGCCAAGGAAAGTACATCACTGTGCTTTGAAGTATGTTGACTATGATATTGGCTTGTTCCTGTATAAACCAGCCTGGACTCTTCGGTTTTACAGCTGCACAGTTAGCTGGAAAATCACAGAATTCCTAGGAAAGCAGCTCAGTTGTTCTCTGCCTCCACTCCTGGCTGCCCAGTGGTGAAGTCTGATGCACAGCTGTGTTAATCTGTAGTCTTTATAGACACCCATGAGTTACCTATAAAGTTTCTGGCTATCATAGAATCAGATCCCAAAGGTTTAAGTGTCAATGCTTGGATTTGGTACTTTGGTGTTCACTGTTCCTCTGAACAGCCATGACCCTCTGGAGCCACAGTAAGTCATTTTGAAGGCTGAAATGTTTCATTACCCTCTTCTAAGTCAACCTAAAGTGTTTTGTTTCTGGGCAGCTCAGCCATTAAATGCTGCTTTCTGTGGTACGTTATGCCCAAGGGACAGTTTGTTGGGAGACGATTGTCCTTGTTCTTTGTGAATGGTGGAGCCCTGGGCCAGACTGTCTCCCATGAAGTACCACAGATCAGCTGGTGGCTGTGTGATTACCAAACATCTGGCCGTGGGCAAGAACAGGGCTTGGATTTGCCTACATTTCTTGAGTTGCAGTAGTGAGATTGGTAGGAGAAATGCACTTGAACGTATGGATGGTGCCTGAAGTAGTTTGCATTTTCCAAGCATCATCATCTTTAAGTGATCTCCAACAGAAACCATGTTTTTCATTGGAAAATATTCTCTGTGCTTCTACATGGTCCTTATAGGGTTATAGGAGTTTGTCCCTGGTGGAAGTAAATGTCCTTCCCTATTTTGAAAGGAGAATACCTATATCTTATAATTGAAATTGTGCTATGGATGTGTTAAGTACAAAAAAGTCTTAGGTCAGTAAATGCAGGTTCAGAACTGTAACACTCAAACTGCTGCTTGCTGTGCACAGAAAGGATGCGGAATGGCATCTTTATCAGCTTACTTTAATTGGCTCCAGTCAAGTTCCTGTATTGTTCTGTGTAATCTGAATTAAACATTGGCTTGACTACATATGTGGCTTTATCTTCCTTGAAGACACAGGGTGCTCAGTCAGACGGTAGCATCAGCTTTGAAGTTAAGTTATTCATAGCTCAAGGATTGATTCTGACATTAACACTGTTTTCCCTACACTCCTTGGAATTGCATCTTGCCACCCCATTCTTTCAGTTCCTGCTTTAGTATTAATTTTGAATATCTGCAGTTTCCTAGTAAAGAAAGAAGAATGCTCCCCTTCCACTTTACAAAGAGAAGCTCGAAAAAGAGGGATTAACAGGGAATGCCGCTTTCTGCATGCTCCTGTTTTAAGCTACCAGCTCTCATATGCTTCAATGTAGAATTGTTCTCCCTTTTCTCTCTGTGAACAGGTTCTGTCACTGAACGAGAGACTCAAGCACTGCATATACTGAAGGCTTAACCGTACCAAAACAAATATTTTGCCTGGACCTTGCAAAGCCATTCTTACTGATGACACACATGCCAAAGAGCTTGGAGTCACTCACTTAAGTAGCCTTTGCCTTTAGCTGGCAGGTACAATTGAGTTAAGTGAAGTTTCCTTCTCTTTTCTTTCTGCCTTTTATTTTTAAGGGACAAGTGGGGGAGGAAGCATGACTTTATTCTGAACTTTCTTCTTGTTTCTTCAGGGAACTTTTTGTGTGAGAAAGACTTGATGTCAGCGCACAAAAAAATGACTTAAGATTTGCATTCTTTTGCCACTGGAATAAATGAACAAAGTTTGCAACTGAAAAGGCATTTTTACACCTTTTGTTGTTTAGGAACATAGAAATCCCATTATGCTTCATGCATAGCCCTAAGGAATGTGCAAACAAGTATTAGATCAATGGCATGTCTCTGCAGCTTCTTTTATCATGAGTATTTAAAACTGAATATTCAAACATTCATTCATATTTCAAACATCTGTCTCAAATAGTGCATTTGTGCTGGAGTATGTTTTATTGCCAATAGAGAGGTTAAATGTAAAGCCTTTAAATGTTTTATAACTTGCAGATGCTTAGCTGTGGTCTATAACAGTGTTTGCAGGGCTTCTTTTTAACGCAATAGTGGAAAATCAGCAGTAAGCTTTAAAGTAGCCAGACCAAAAAACCAAGTGCCCACCTGAATGAAGTTTTGTGACAAAGTTGCTGTGTAATTCAGAGAACCCAGCTCAGCTTCAATCACTAAGAGTGGAGGCTGCATCCTTGATGGATGCTGTTAAACTGTCTTTCATCCCTGTATAATCCACACAAGTATCATGCTTCCATTTACAGTAATCACTCCCCACGATTTACCTTATCAGTGCTAAGACTGGTGGTTGTCCAAGATGGATAACCAAGGTCTGATACTATACGGGCTCATCCTTCCCATTACATCCTTTCCTGTTGTTTGGGAAGAGGGTTTCTGGGCAGGCTTGCTGGCCCAGCAGTGCACTGATGTGCAGTTTGTGCTCCTGCGTGTGTATCCCCATCGCTGCTGTTCCTGCCCCCAACAGTGGTGCCTGTGGAGCTTGTATGAAGCTGTCCTTCCCACTTCAGTATATCACCTTCTTTTGTCTCTGTGCTTAGAAAGTCCTTTAGAAAGGACATGGAAACCAGATGTGTTTCACCCAGTCTTGTGCTGAGCATAGTCATAAATGTCATGTTAGGGGAAGGTAGGATAAAGCAGTTGCTTCCCTGTCTGAGTGAATCAAATTCAAGCATCTCATTTTCTTTGTGCAAAGACCATCTCTGAGTTCTGAGCTCTGCTACCTGCTGTACCTAAGACGGATCAGATCCCAGTCCTGAGAGCCCCTGGTGCAAACACACTGCATTGCTGTCAGATGAAGCTCCTTTGGTGGTGTTTCCCCAGTGCTTGAGCGGATGGGGTCACTGTGTGAGCAGTGCCTCTGTGCTGAGGGCTGACTCGGAGGCAAGCACCCCCATGTTGAAGAGGTTCTCAACATTATAATTAAAAATACATGACTTTTTGTGGTGAAAATATTTTTCAGTGACAAGAAAGCTTTTATTTATTATTAAAGCATTCCTGGTTTTGGTGAGATTTTTGCTGTCTCTCTGGTGTATAAACTATAGACTCTAGCAGGGAAATACAGGAAGGCTCCAGCCCTTTAAAGACTTTTTCATATGTTCATGCTGTGAATTCTGACTTTCAGACATAAAAAAAGCCCCCAACTTTTGTAGAGCTACGACTTTAAAGGCAAATTGGTATTCAAACAGACCTAATAAAAAGCAAAGATAACGCATCCCTTAAAACCCAGAACCTCTCCTTTCAGCTGAGCACAGTGTATCTGGAATTATTGCACTGAATAATTTATAGTTCATTTTGCAAAGTTAACAAATGAGCAATGTCTTAACAAGGCCTCTCCTCTGGCAGGGATCGCCTGGGAATGGGATCTCCTTCTTTGTCAGGACACTAATAACTCTTTTTGCACCTCCTTATGTTGTCCGCATCTTGTTTGCAGCTAAACTTTAGAAGCCGACTCCCATTTTTGTGGTTGCAAGTACTTCAGCATCTGGCCTTCTTCACTGAACTATGCTGGCAAAACCCCTCTTGCTTGGGGATTGCCTACATGTGTATTTTCACTTTTAAACCAAGAGACAGTGTGGAGTGGTCCAGCAAACTTAACCTGTTCCTAATCTGTTTAAGATAGGCAAGAGGAAGACTTGCTTTAAACAAAACCAGTCTTTGTTTAGGCTTTTGCTTTTGTTGGCTGAACTGATTTCAGATTGCATATTGTGTTAAGCCAGTAAAACTGTGTGTAAACAAGCCATGCATGTGGTCCTCGTTGCCCTGTCCCCTTTGCCTGGCTGGTTATTCCATCTAGCAGTGGGTGCATTGTAGGTGGGTGTATAGGATGTTCATCTGTGGAGCTAATGGTCACCAGAGCTGGATGGAAGTGAACCCTGATAAGATCTGGGTATTGAATGAAGCACAGATTAATCAAATAACATTATAAAGTCCACTGTTATTTGTATGGAAGTGAAGAAACACCCCATCCCTGGCAGTGGTCAAGGTCAGGTTGGATGGGACTTGGAGCAACCTGCTCCAGTGGAAGGTGTCCCTGCCAATGGCAGGGGGTTGGAACTGGATGAGCTTTAAGGTCCCTTCCAACACAAACCAGTCTATGTTCTATGTCATGTCAGTATTACACAGACCTCTGTGCAAGGCACTGTGGTAGCTTTTAGATGATAAGGCTTTTTTCCTCCAAAGGTCCACTCTTTGATACATCTGCATCAAAGTACTGCAACTTCATAGTAATCAGGACTTCAATGTCCTGACAGATTTTATATGTGTTCCTGTAATTGAAATAGAACAGAAACACATGCAAGTGCTTTTATGTGTGAACGGGTTGAGGAAGATGGAAGCGTTTTAGGAACACAATCTCTTTTGTTGATGGAGGAATCCCTGGTTCCATTTCAGTCCCTGCACAGAGTGGTCTCATTGCACTTCTTGTCCCTTTGAGCATGACATCTTCCTGGGTTTCTTCCAGTTCTTCCCTGTGGCAGTCCTGTCCCATGTTTCCTCCTTATATCAGTACCAAGCCCTACACTTGCTGCTTTTGTCCCTGTCCTCAATCACCTTCAGGGACTTCACCACATGATGGTAGCTCTTTCAGTCACTGCCTCCTTGCTTCTATGTCATGAATGACATGTCCTCCTCAGGTAATGCTCTCATATCCTAGCTCCAGCATTAGTCCCTCATCTGCAGTTACCAACCTCCACCTTCTTTCACTCAGTGTTTCTCTCTGGTCTGGTCTGTTCTGTCCCAGATGTGGGTCTCACTGCCTGTAGTTTCTGCAGCCTGTCCATGTGCTGATACCAGAAACAGCAGGATCTTGGGAGTGGCAACATCCTGAGCCTTGGCTCTTCCTCCTGCTGCTTTGGGGAGCAGGGGAAGAGCAAATCCAGCTCAGCCCCTGTTGAGCCAAGCTGGAGACTGCTCTGTGCATATGGTGTTTTAAGAGAACTATGCTGAGTCTTCCCCAAAGATTTACAACCTGGCCAAATGTGATTTTGGTTTTCTTCTTTTTCTTTTAAATTAGCAAAAGGCATAGCAAAAAATCCCACTGCTGAAGTATAAGGGACTATTCTACTGGGAAGCTAACTGTGCCTTGAGGTGGCCAACAAGTATTTCTTATAATGTTTATGGAATGATGCATATTCCTTGAGCCATTTTCATTAATATTTCTTGAAGAAGCTGTCAAAAGGGAATGTAAAACTTCAGTCCAAAGAAGGTATCTGACTTTTGCAAAGCTGTAAGTAACTGAAAACAGGGCTTGTAACCCATGTCATTGCTAGCTTTGTCTTTAGTAATAGCTCACGCAAACAGAGACTGCTGCAGTGATTTTGGAAAGATGCTCAACCTTCTGCTTCAAGTTTTAAGCGATTAGGAAAACACCCATGGTGGGAGGCAGATTATCTCACATCTGTCTGCTTCAAGGCTTCTTGTGTCTTTCTCTAAAACATCTGGTAGAGGCTGTTGTCAGAAGAACAACATAGACTAATTTATACGTGCATGTGGCTTTTAGAGCTCCTTAGCATGGGTTGGAACTTTGAATTTTTGGTGAATTGGCAATTTTCAGGTGAATCAAAAGCAATGGCTTGGGGCAGCCCAGAACACTTAAAGTATGTTCCTAACTTTAAAATGACCTATCCAAGTATCTGATTTTATTTGTTCCTTTGGCAGTTATTTGGTATCTGAAACAAGTCATATTTTTTTCAAGATGACCTAAATCAAGAGGAATTTGTCATAGCAAGGAGCTGAAACCATTTCATTTTGGAAGAAATAAGTGTTTTTACTGGGACAAAAAGGTTTCATTTCGCTCTTGAACATATTTGAAGCGTGAAAATTGTAATAGAAGGGAACTTTAAGAAATGTAATATATTGGTTTGTGAGTAAGATGCTGAGATTCTTTGCTACTGGAAAAGCTAATAGTGGGATGAAAGTGGTTGTGTTAGCATTCAGGTATTTCTGGAAACCTCTTGGCTTTAATTTTGGATGTCCCGTGGCCTTTAGCAGTACCCATTAGAGATGCACCTCCTGGATGGTGATAAATCTTTTGCTATGCTGAAGTGGAATCCACCGTCTCCTAAATGAAAGGTCTAATCAGGTAAGGCACAAGAGGCAGCTTCAAGAGGCAGAGGTGGCTCAGGCTCTGCAGGGCAGGGTCTAGTTGGGTGTTTCAGTGCTAGAAACACCTGGAATTAAAAATACCATTAATAGACAGGACTCATTGGAGCCAGATTTGGAGTCTGCTGCTCCTGAGCCTCTTGGAACCAAAGGGCAGAAGTGCAGGAAGGTGGAGAAAAACAAGTTCAAGTGAAGGCAGAGTTTTCACCTGGAGAGCTTTGTTGCAGGTAACAGTGGAAGCACAATGAAGGCACTACAAGGTGGTTTTGAAAACCAAGGCCTTAATGAAGACCACATCTGGCCCAGAGGCTTTGAACATTGGTACTTTTTTCCTCAAGCAGGGTAAACCAGAACCCCAAAGCCTCAAAGATTTGAGTATCTTTAAATATCTTTACTAATAGGCTATGGTTAAATGTACCGACAGCATATAACAAATAGTAAAGTGACTTTCCCACTCTTCCTTTGTGCAGAGAAATGATAAAGACAAATATGAAGTAAAATCCAAGTAAAATCCATGAATTTAATAGCAAGAGGTACTTTTGTAGAAATAAAGATCTGCTTATAGGGCCTTTCTTTCTTCAGGCTTTAGTCTCCTATCTAAAAGGCTGACCCCTATTTGGAATCAAACTGTAATGTAAAAGCATATGCTGAATTTGAAAGCAATTGGGGGAAAGGATGGAACATCTAAAGGCTACGTTGTCATTAGTTTCATTTGAGTTACAATAATTGTACATGTTTAGTTTAAAACAGGGGGGTTGATAAAGTACTTTGAAATATAATTACATTTAACAGTCTTGTAGCTTTGTACTTTGTGCTAGAAATTGTGTTCCCAGCTGTTTTTCATCTCCTGTAATTTAAATAAGTAAACCTTTTGTTCTTAAACTCACTTAGTTCCTTCTAATTCTGCTGATGGACATCCATTTCTACTGCTTTATTTTATGTTAATATATAACAATGGCATGCAGTTACCCCCCTGCCGACCGCCGCTCCACCTCCTTTGTTTTCTGGAAGGCTTCTTTTTTGCCTTGGTCTTTAGTTGGATAGAAGAATCCAAACTTCCTGTCCCTGCATCCAGCCAGGAGTAAGGTTTCTGCATAAACGGACACAAAATCCCTTGGGAAGGGCGCTAGCCCCCAAGCCGGGAAGGTGGTGCTGGGCTGTCAGCCTCTTTTGTCCCTTGCTCAGATGGAAGTATGAAGTGGACGGTGCTTTGTGGGCCTCAGTAAAGCCGTGCCAAGGGAATGCAAATGCACTAGGTGTGCCCAGGTAATTTAAAATGCTCACGCTGGCAGCTTTTCTGCATGAGTAAAGCTGTTTAATGAATGCGTTTTCCCCCCACTTTCTTTCCTTGACAAGTTGATTCGGATTGAAACGGTCTGTAATCAGCTTGTCATGGGGCTTGGGGACAAATAAACCCTCTCCCGGAGGTGGAAAATAGAGTCCGTGCATTCCGTGCTTCTCTCTGACCAGAATGGCTGGTGGCAGGTATGGCAGAGTGGCTAACAGCATTGACTGGACTGCAGCATCCACTTAGAGCCCAGGCTTGGCTTCACACTGGTGCCTCAAAAGTCAGATGCAGAACTTCAAGTAGGAGAACTGGCATCTCTTGTGGTTTTAATGCTTCCCCTGCTTTAACACAAGGGATTGGAGTGGTGTGAATGCAGTGGGTGCTGTGTGTAGGCTCAGGCTCCTGTCTCCCCCCTCTTCCACCCCTCCAGAGAAAGCTTATTCTTCATGTGCTCAGCCTTGCAGTTTGACAGAAGTGCAACATGGAGGAGACCTGAGTCCAGGATCAACAAAGGCAGCACTGGGCATTTCAGCCACTGCCTTTGAAATAGGCCCTGACAATAATGGAGTTGGGAAGCCCCACTGTTCAGCCTTCTTTATAGTGTTAATAACTGTCCAGAAAGAAGAGAAGCAAGAAATTGCTCAGATTTCATCTCTCAGATTTCATCTCGCATCTAGGGTGCCGCAACAAATCAAACTGAAATGGGCCCCTTCGTGGCTTCTGCACTACCGTGCCGAGCTGCCCCGGGCCCCTCTCCCCCTGCTTTGCTGAAGGTTATAATGCTGAGGGAGTGCTTGGAGCAGGCTGGTTGGGGGCAAACACATATGCTTTTTGTATTGCACAAGTGTCCTGTTGAGGATGGGCTCTGAAATGAACTGGTTTATAGTGTTTTGAATTGGAGGTTGGGGCAGGTAGTGGATGGTCGCTGATACAGAAGAGAAGTCTGCTCTGCCTGGTCACCCAACTGTGTCCAGGAGCCAGTTTGCTTCCCTTGAATGTGCAGGGGCAATTTTTGCTAAAGGATCAATAGGAAGATTAGAGGTGGGCTTGAGGAAGGCAGAATTCATGGCTGGCCATGTCTCCATGTCATGGGCTTTGGGAGAACAGGACTTTGCTAGTGCCAACGATATTTGGTTAGTGATGCTAGAAAGAAAATACTGCTTATCGTTTAACATGTGCAAACTGTTCAACAGCATTAACAAATAGTGCTATTATTTTTTTATCCCATATAATATTAGTGGAGTTCAGAGTTGCATGGCTTATCCTCAGGGATGCACTGGGAAGAGTGTTGAAAGTCCAGGAGGGCAAACGCAGGAACTGAGTTATGCTTTAATAACTGATCAGTTATATATATATATCTTATATACATATATATATATAACTTCAGGAGGAAAAAACCTCAACAACTCAACAGTGAAATGCACAAAGGAGCTCATCAATTTAAAGCAGGACAATGATAATCAAAAGAAGTCGCATCTTTTCATGTTCATTCGTCTCAGGTCTACATAGGAGAAGCATTTCTGGCACCTGCATTAGTTTAAAGGCTGTTTGCATTGATAATCTCCGCTCCCTCAGTACATGGAAGCAGCTGGAGTGCGTGCTCATGCTGCAATACACAGTGCATGGTCTTCAGCAATTTCCTTCTTATTTTTCCTAATTAGCAAATCAAGTTTTTGTCTTTAATCCTTATGCAAGCAGGGATATTTCATGCTCGGAAGGCTGGGAAGTATGTGCTAGCAGATTGCCTTGCCAGTTGGAATTCCCTAGGGCACTGGGGAAAATGCTGAAGAACAGGGGCTTCTGGATCCAGGTCTGCCACTAGTTTTGCTGGTTGTCTGAGTGTTTGGAGCTGCAGCCTTACAGCATCGTTTCCCAAGTGCAGTGCGGAGGAGAGCAGAACACGTGCGAGTGTGTTCACATCTGGCATTAACATATAAATTGGAGGCATATAAAGTTTCTTCCCATACAACTGAATTCAAAACCTGTGGCAGGAGGTAAACTGACAAGTGCAAAACTGCTTGGGTGGGAAATTCTAAATGGTTACAAATGTCTCCTGAAAGCTGCTTCTGGAATAACGTTACTGAGCACGGCTGTCTCCATGCACGCTACCCAACAGTGTCCTATTGCCATGGCTGATACCCCTTCTTAGAGGTAGTGCCCTATTCTGGTCATAAAGACAATACTACAGAGCATGGGGCAGAGTTGAGGCCGCAGGGCTGAGTACAATGTACAATGTGCATGTACAATGCCATGTACTATAAGCGCATCTCAGCTCCTGTTGGAGATGAGGACTGGAGAGCCAGAGTTCAGCCCCGCTCTGCTGGGTAAAGTGGTGCATGCTGATAGCTATTGACTTGCAGACACATTATCTCTGTGTTGGTAACGTGTTTCTAATTTGAATTTGTAGCTCATGGGATGTCTCAGCGGGGGTAATGCACTAGGCTCTCCTCTCTGGAGACCTTGCTCTGACTTAATTTGATGTACTTATATTTCTACTGGAACAGGACTTGGCCTATATTACACAGCTCTTTCTGTGTGAGCCAGGTCCACAGTAATGCTGATGGTTATCTGAGCTGCTGTGCTGCCTGTCCTTAGATCAGTTGGGACTATGAGCTCTCATATTTGTGGTCATACAGACCGTGAAGGAACATGGAAAAAAGAAGTAGAGGGGAGGTTGAGTTCCAAGGCACTACCTGCTAACAGCATCACTTCAAAGCAATAGGAGCTGGAGTGCACAGCACTTCTGCAACATTAAGTCTCCCATGAGGTGTAAACACCTCTCTTGCTCCAGATCCCATGGGGGACAACAACACTGATTGCTCATACAGTAAATGAGAAGTACGTGCAGGATGTTGTGAATTACAGGTAAGCTCAAAGTAGAACCATGTGCTGGCCTGCATCAAAATGAATGCATCCAGCTGGTTGAAGGAGGGGATTCTTCCCCTCTGCTATCATAAGACATCCCTTGCATCCTGCATCCAGCTCTTGAGCCCCACAGAAGGGATGTGGAACTGTTAGGTGAGTCTAGAGGAGGGCAATAAAGATGCTGCGAGGGCTGGAGCAGCTCTGCTCTGGAGCCAGGCTGAGAGAGC
>JANHGB010031678.1:0-13591 GCA_026283785.1 Coracopsis vasa
AGGAAGCAGAGACAGGACACCTGACCCAAACTAGCCAAAGGGGTACTCCATACCACAGCACGTCATGCCCAGTATATTAACTGAGGGATGTTACCTGGAAGGGACCAGTCACTGCTTCGTCAGGCTGGGTATTGGTCAGCAGGTGGTGAGCAATTGTATTGTGCATCATTTGTGCTTATTGTTTGGTTTTCCTTTCCCCTTCTAGTTTTATGTTCTCTCCCCTTGTTATTTCTATTATCATTATAATTATTATTATTAGTATTAGTATTGTATTGTACTTTAGTTATTAAACCGTTCTTATCTCAACCCATGGTTTTTACATTCCTTTGATTCTCCTCTCCATCCCGTCCAATGCAGGGGGAAGTGGTGTGTGAGTGAGTGGCTGAGTGGGACTTAGTTACTGGCTGGGATTAAACTATGACAGGGGTTTATACCATCTTCTTAGGCACCTTTGCTGGTGCCTGAGATCAGCTGAGCTAGGAAAGCAGAGAACTGCAGCTGGGACTCGAACATAGCTTTCAAATGCAAGTGTTATTAATATTATAGAGGAATACATCTGAAAAGGAAAGCAGGATATGATGCCTTGACAACACCAAAAACCTGCCCATCATATTATTTTCCTTAGACTCAAGCACTCTGTGCTCCAACTGTGAAGGAATTTAAGGCATTACAACAGCTAAAAAGGCAGCTATATAGGTCTGTATGTAGGTATATTTCAGGTTCAAAAGAACTATTTTCTTTAAATGCTATACTGAATTCAGTGGGAAATGGCTGAACTATTCTGATTTTAAGCAACAAAGGAGTCTTGTAATGAATTTGTGGCTTTACAGTACACTGAGGTTGCATGCACTTTTCTTGTCAACATTTGAATAAGGTCTTTCAGCTCCCTAAAATAATTCTGATTCCTCCTCTCAAATGTTTTTTCCATTTAGCTTTCTAGTCAGTGTGTCAAGAGGGAACTCCAGCCATTATTAACAAAGATGATGAACTTGTTATCTGACAAAGCAATTCTATTTTACTATTTCACATGGGTCAGAAGAACACTGCTCAGCTGTAAATTTCACTTCTTCACATGTCAGTGTGAAAATCACATTGTCAGTGAAAATAAACCACCTGCAGAAGGTTTGAAGCTTGCTGTCTGGAAGCCCATGCACTGGTATAAATTAAATACATTATGAAAAAAAAAATATTAGGAGTTCAATAATTTGTGCACTAATCAGGGCCACACATATTGAAATGATACAAATAATAGGTACAGCAAAAGGAAAGAAGGAGGAGGAATAAGGAAATTGTTAAGTTCTCTTCAGTCAGATACGTAGCGGATCAAGCAGATAACTACATCTCCCTTCTTCAGCCTGGACAGACCATCTGTGAGTCATGCAATAGATGGTGTATGTCAGGGATAATTTGGTCAGTGGCTTTGTTCTGTTGAATCATGTTGTTATTTAGCGTGTTGTTATATTCCTCTTCTATGCAAAAAAGTGCTGTGGGTACCTCAAGGATGATTTGCCTTGATGAAGAAAAAGACATACATAACTGTAGATGAAAAATGAGATAGTTAATACAAATGCCCACTGAGGTAAATGCTAGCATAGATACTGTTTTCATTGACATTGTGCTCTTCAGGGCCTTCACACAGAATGCTTTCACTGTTTCCTATAAAAGCTCTTTGTCACTCAGTAACAAATCGGTGGTCAGTCTATTTTTTCTTTCTTCATTGTTCTTTATTTATAGCTTGATGCATAAGCTACACAGGAATTTTCCAAACATAAAGACAAGAGCTATTGCTTCATACCCTTGAGCGTCTAAAATAACAAATATATTTGGAAATGCTCTAAATATACTAAATTCCAGATGAGAGTATTAGATCATTTCTATTGTGAATTCTTTTGTTTGTGTTCCTAAATATAAATAATATGAAGTAGTATGACTACAAATAATATCATGATTGTGTACTAGCTCATTGCTGGCAAAAAGGATTGTCGGACTGCCTTACTAAGGCTACAACCATACTTTTCCCCTTGGATACCCTCCATACACAGAAAAGCAAGTCCTATATTTATCTGTTCTGACAACACTCAGCACAGCACCCAATGGCTCCAGGAGCTGGCGTCTGGACTGGCAGGGAACCTCTGTTATGAGCAGATTTATTAATGTAATTCCTCTCATGCTTTAACAAAACATTTCCCTGTGAGATGTTCAAAACACTAAAAAGCTGAAATACACTTTCTCTAAAATGGGAAAAACCTCCCTAGATAAAGAGCTACACAGACGATTTTTGTGCATCAGGTATTTTGCTATGTCCTTTTTGAGTCGTTTAATAACACAGAAGATATGAACGGACATGACGCAAAACGTACAACTTCAGAGGCAAAAAGCAAATCTTTCTTCTCAGGAAGTTGTATCACTCCGCTGGCCATCATGAGCTTTCATCACTTCCAGACACTGTTGCAGATATTAGAGCACTTTTGAGAAGCTCATTAGGACTCCCAGTCTCATACAAACTATATTCCTATATTGTGTATAGTGGCCTTTGCTTTAAATTATGTATTTCATGTGAGTATTCCTGTATAGAAAAACACATGTAAACGTTACTGAACCACATCCACCTGAGTCTGCAGGATACTCTCACACAACAACCAGTGTCAATTCCCAAAGAAACTCCTAGGTTTTCCAGAACTGTTGCGCCATTTCATTTCTCAGCTACAAAGGAGACAAGAAAGTGAAAAGGAAAAAGGAAGAAAAGTAAGGGTGGTAGAGAAGAGGTAAAATGGAGTAAAATAATACTTGGTGTTTGTGAGGGTGCTCATTAGCAGCCAGGAGGAAAACCATGAAATAGAAGCCTATGCAAAAAAATAAGTGAAAAACCCAAGAACATAGAATGAAAAGAAGAGCAAAGAAAACACAGTTGGGTGACCAGTGTTCAACCAAATTGAGGTATAAAACATCTGAAGGACAGCAGTGGCTAAAAAGGTGAATACATAATATTTTTCTGTGGGTCCATGGCAACACCCACCACCAGAGTTTGTCATAAATTTCATAATTTTGAACACACTTTTTGGAATCCTAATGAATTTTGAATTATTTTCCAGAGACAAAAATTATAAAACTAACTATAGAAATTAGGCTGTTGTGAAGATCAGTCTCCTTCTAACTGCAAAACAAAATAATAAAGATCCCCAAAAGTCATGATTTTTCAAAAAATATTAATCTTCTAGAAAGTTTCACACTAAAAGCATGAAAAACCTGTAGTGTGATAGGGAAAAAAGGTAAAGATTCTTTTTCCTCCAAATAGTTCCTGAGATAGAAATAGACTGTTAATTTGAAATTTAAAGAAGGGTGCCAAGTTTAATCGTTGTGCATAACTCCATCTGGAACTTCATCTCATGCTATATACATGTTTTTTGAAATGTCTGATGTCAGGTGGATTTAAACACTCTGGGAAACAATACTCTGAGCAAACAATATCCTGAGTAAACAATGTCCTAATTTATAAATACCAGACATCCAAGGAGTTCTTTGAGATTCTAACTAGTGAGCTCATTTCATAAGGTATGAAGCTACAGGGAGGCACTCCTGTTTATCATCAAATTTGTTTTTATTTATTTTTTTTTCCCACTGGTTATAACTATTGTAATTTCATGCTGAGCAGATAACGCAGTGTATTGTATTGCAGTGCTATGTGTAGAGTTAAGGGCAGGATGGAGAGAATGATGACAGAAAAAACTAAAGTCAACTTAATGCTCTTCCCACTGAATAAAAGCCTAATTACTTGCCTAGGCCTCAGACCATTCTCTCTAATTTTGCTCAACTGTTCTATTGACGTCAATGGAAATTCTAAATGTAGAATGAAGACAGAATGCAGCTTATTGTCATTTTGGAGCATAACAAAATATAAACCAGACATTTATAAAATATTTCTTATTGAAATCATTGCAAAACACATAATTTTTGGTAAGCTTTCACAAACATGAATGTATGAGGCATCCAAACTGGTAAACATAATTCAACACAAAATAATACATATTTGCATTTTTAAGGTTTTAAAAGCATTGGCTGTATATTTTTCCCTTGCAAATAGCAGCCAAGAATTGTCAGATGAAAGATGCATGTTATCCCTGCTAATGTGCACATATTAATAACTTCTTTTATAAGGTGATTTAAAAAAAATAAAAAAATAAGAGAGGTCAAGCTGCCTCATTAAAAACAACTCAAGAAGGTAAAACAAATGGACATAACAGATATTAAATAGTTATAAAAAAAGATGTTGAGAGTGATTAATCGGTTTAAGTGGTTTTATCTGATTGCTGTGTCGGTTAATATGTCTATGCCTGGAACACTTACAACATAAAAAGAAAATGGAATGGGAGATGTAAATCATTTATATATATATCTGTTTCCACCCAAACTTCATCCAAATTCCAGAAAGGAGACAGATTTTCATCTTATTATGACCCTGACTGTGAATGCACATAAGCTGATTTCTTGGAAGTTCAATTGTCTTTTTGGTATGTAGCAGAGGAGTGCTGGATGAAAAAAAAATAGAAAATACTGAACTGTGTTTTGCTATTCAGTGACACACTGTCTCTATCAGAAATTTTGTGACCTACCAATAATCTTTCTATGAAGACCTGATGAATGGAGCCATGCCTGGACTTCCAGGTGGGTTGCCCATTCAGTCAAATGAAAAGGCTTCAGGATGTGAGAGTTCCTAGCTACTGATGATCTAGGATGGAATATGGGACAGGAAAAGACTTTTCAGATCAAGTTAATTGTTTTGCAACTGCAAGGAGCTATGACGCTTAGTCTAGATGCTACCGCCTCTTCCATAGGCTTTGTCTGCCCCTTCTATGCAGCAAAAACGAATCTGCTTGCAAAATACCAGAAAAAGCAAGTTTGGCAATATGCTCTGTGAAGCCAGTAGTAGCTTTCAAGTGACACTACAACAGTCCTTCAAGAAAGACTTTGGTGGACCTGCCCGGAGTCTGGTGAAGAATGGATTCTGTTCACTTTAACAGAAAAGGTAAAAATATGAATGTAAAAATATAAATGTAAAAATATAAATATAAAAATATCCTATTTTCTGTCAGAGCAGACTGGGGGAGAATTCTTTCTTGAGTGCTTATCTGATATTGGGTACATCATTAGCAAGATCCACTTATTTGGTCTTGGAAGGATTTCTAAACATCAGTAGATGATATAAGTCCTGACTAAGCGAAACACAGCAAAAATATTAATACTTTTTAACTAAACATATAGTTGTTCAGATTACAGTGGAGCTGAGTATGAACAGATTTGCTGTTGCTGGCGTTGTTTACCAGCTCTGTTCTGCATGCAATACTGCATCTACTCAACATCTTGGCAATGACAACCTTTTCCACCGCTTGAAGAAGGCACATGCGACTCAATGTTTCCAAAGCATTCGCAATGAAAGAATTTGCTTGTGAGCGTGGGCCCCAAACAAATCTGTTTCCTTTGTGAAAATGATACACCCCATGGTCCCAGAAATCTGGGATTTGTGATTAGTTTTAAAAAGCATTTCTTGATTATGATGATTAACCTTGATTGGACAATAAGCCGCCTGCTGTATTTGACCTTGCTTTGAGCAGGGTTGAACTAGATGAGCTCCAGAGGTCTATTCCAACCCCAACACTCCTCTGATCCTATGATTCTATCATCATTCTATTAATTGTGATGAATTATAATTATGTATATTGATTAATTATTATTAAGGAGGCATATACAAACATTTACTCTCATGTGTGTATAGATGTCTGTGTGTGCAGGTACAGATTTGTTTTGCGTGGAGCCCTGAAGAGACACGAGTCACCATCATATCCTGCTAGACTACCATGGCATTGGAATTGCTAGAAAATGCAAACAGGAATGTTACCATAAAAAAGTGAGTTACCAAAAGGGCTAAAGGGGCGTGTGAGATACTCAGAGGGGGGAAATTCAAGGCTGTTGGAACCTGTGGTTTTTGGTGCTGTGGGAGGAACATTCCCCTGCATTTTGCTTGCCAAAGGAGACTGAGTGCCTTGCTGCTGAGATAGTCTCCCCTGTGTGAGGCGGTAGGCCAGCTTTCCCATCCACATTGGGCATGATTCCCTCCTTCGTCCTCAATATGTGATGGTGATGGAAAAGATGAGACAATACGTAAATGCCAGAAGAACTTTTGTCCACATCCAAATAAAAATTAACTTAATCTAACTGCCTTCTGGCTGTGTCTCATGAAAAGTAAGCTGTACTGATCATTCAAGAAACATTTAGCAATGTCAAAAATTAAATCACTATTTAGTGGGAATGAAAATACACATGTAAATGGCATAATTTTCAGGGAAAGTCAGCCTTTGGATGGTGTGCTAATAAGGACTGGGTGATATTTGGCATTTATTGTGGAAAGAGAAATGTATTACAGAATGGAAAATAAAGCCTTTGTTAAGCATGTGCAAAGGTGCAGAATTAAGTAGGCAGATACACTGGAAGTCATAATTACACTCAACTCATGTTTCTAGACACAGGGGTGAATTTTCTCCAAAACACTGAAATGACTGCAAGATCCCTAAGCCTAAGCATTCCTTTGTTGTTTAGTAAATCACTGTGAATTCTATTGCATAATGTGCCCTTCATCCTTTTCTAGTAGTTTGTCCTCACAGGGAATAATTGCCTCGTTGCTCCAGCTAAGTTTAAATAGAAGCTGCAACCAGAAATATAAGAAAGTATAAAATATCAGCTCTTTGAAAAACTAGTAAACTTCTTACCTCAAGATATAAAGTCTAAATCAGGACACCACAAATTAATAGAAATGTAAGTGTTTTGATCTGACATATTTTGATAATTTATATCAAAGTTTTGCGTCCCAGATCCCTGTATCCTTCAAAATATTCGCTCTTTGCCTTTCCTCAGATGACTGTTTTGCCTTAAAAGTATCCACTGTTGAAGAAAGAGCTTGTGGCTCAGGAGTGCCTGGGGGTCCTGCAGCTGGATTCAGCAAAGTCACTTTACCAGTTGCCTTCTTAAACTATTTGCCAGCTAATAAAGTACTTTTCTGTTTCAGTTTTCATTTAACGTGAGAAAGGCATTCTGTTGCTAGATTTACTGAGGGGTTGGACATTCAAAGAAAGCAATCAGAAGTAGCCACTGACCTGAGGACCTAAATTTAAAAAAAAGGTAACCCCAAAGCTCCCTGGGAGAACTTGAGGCAATAACAGGCATGTGCATTGCATCAACGTTCCAAGAAGAGCATACGATTTTAAAATCTAGAAGCCCTCTAATCTCAGAATCCTTCAATGAGGCTTTTAAATTAATCTGAAAAAATAAACTGATTATCTTAAAAATAATATGACAAATCTTCTACTCTGGAACATATTAATATTTTTTCATTAATTAGAGAAAAGTCACGCTTTATCATTAATATGTGTTAAACTGCATTTGCAGAATTCTTTGGTCTTCTTCTTAAATTTCTTTCACTTTTCTGTAGTCCTTAATCACTGGGCAACTAAGCATCTAAATATTCCATTGCAAATACAGCACAAGCTCGTTTACGGTAACTGCTCACACAGGAACAATGATGATGCTGTTGTGATCATATAATCTACATTCAGATCTCAGCCTTGAGAACCAGACTCCCAGGAGATGTTTCAGTGCTACTATCATTCCTTTAGTGGTTTGTTCTGTTCCGCTTCTACTAATACTTAAAATTAGATAGTCACAACATTATGTCATTTCCTTGGAGGAAATTAAAACAATGGTATAAGTTCAAGTCCATGTAATTGGTCAGAAATTTTTTTGAATTATCTTTACATACTATTCTATAGTTGATGCAAGATTGTATTTTGCTGTTGCAGCTTGCATGCAAAAAAGTGCAAATGCAAAAGTACTTAAGTTAGTAGAAATATTAAGAAAATATTGCTTTCAGCTCAAGGACTAATTGAGTTAATAGCTTCATGTTAAAGAATTCAGTTTACTGTCGGGTTGTGTAAACTCATTATCTAGGCTAGTTAAAGAATGTTTCAGGCTAAATGTCTTGTAATTTTCATTATGTTTCAGTACTTTTCAGAAGCATTAGCCATAATCAGTGCACTGTGTACACTATTTGTGTTTCATTAATATGTACCCCTAACTTCTCAAAATTAAAAATATGCTTACTATTTTGGATCAGAATTTCAGAACATGATACTTCTGTGTTAAGAAATTATATTTTACCTGTACTTTGAAATATGGCAATGTTTTCTGGCATTGAATAAATCTTTAAAAAATTAATAATAATGAAACATTGTAGAACAAAAGGTAGCATTTTGATAATTTGATTTAAAATTGCATGACAAGTGAAGCTATTATATATCATAGGCTTGATTTAACCAATTTTGTTCTTTTTTAAAATTTTTTTTCAGCATTGTGTTAAGCTGCTAGAGTGCCATATTTGTTTCTGAGAATTAGGTGCATGCACATTATAAAACGAAGGTGGTAAGGTCCTTTCAGTTTTGGTGAGACAAAAATCAAGGTTTGTTAACAGAAATTGCTGAGTATGGCATATCTGTTTTCTGTGACTAGTGAATTGTCCTGAAAGAGATGCTACAGGAATATATTCACCTCCTATGACATTCTGGTCAGTTATTTCCTTTGGTTTTAATTAAACTTATTGAAACAAAGCAAAATGTGAACAACTGAAATGATACCATTACTTTAGGTTACACACTGAAAGATGATACAAAAATAAAATAATTCTGGTGTAGTATATGTAGAACATGCAAAGACAAAACCATAATGGTGTGTGAATAAATATATACAGCAAAGTCTCTATGCACCACCTCTTCTTGTAGATAACACTTCAAGCTCATGTTTTGACTACCAGTTTAGAGAACTATTATGTGAAATTCAGGCACAGGTTATAACACAGTTATGCAAACTTTTTAAAATTTTATATTGTGAAAGGCTGCATCACAAGTAGCAATGTTTTCATAAAAGTCATGCACGGTGTAGGCAGCATGATGTCTGTTAATAAAATGTTCCATAAGTCTAGGTGCACAAATCTTGTGCCAGTAGTCAGTATGGCCACCTTCACCTATATTTCTCAGAAACAGCTGAAAATATTACAGTCTGCTGGAAGTTCCCCCTGTTAATACCTTTTGCCCCCTTCTTCATATGGTGTCTAAGCAAGGAGAGTACAAAACTTTAAGTTCTTTTGAGAGATTCCATATATGTTTTGAAGAATGATGTTTGTTTGTTTGTTTTTTTAAACACTGACAAGGGGAAATTGTAGTGATTCCATACTTTAATTTTTCCCTCTGTTACTTTAGTCAAGTTTTAGACAGCTTTTGCTCTCACAAGTGGAATCTGAAACTCTAGGCTACATTTTACTCTAGTCAAACAGAAGCCAAATAATGCATGAAGAAAGTTTTAATCCAGATGAAATACAGTATATTAGACTGCAAGTGCCATACTGCTGCAATTTGTCATCTGATATGCTATTATTTTTGTATCCAGCTTTTGTTGCTTCTTAGTGCCCTAATTTCATTCTCCCAAAAGTCAAATAGGTAACAGACACCGCTGAGTTAGCTCAAAATCTGAAAAAAGGCAAAATAGAAACAACAAAAGATGAGTCTAAGCATGCCTTAATTAATTATTTTCAATTGCCTGACCAATTTGGCGGCCTTCTATGATAGGGCTACAGAACTGACGGATAGGGGCAAAGCAATTGATGTCATCTACCTGGACTTGTGCAAAGCATTTGACACTGTCCTGCACTACATCCTTGCCTCTAAACTTGTTTGCGGAAGTCCAGAGGAGGGCCATGAGGATGATCAGGGGGCTGGAGTACCTCCCGTATGAAGATAGGCTGAAAAAGTTGGGGCTGTTCAGCCTGGAGAAGAGAAGGCTGCTTGGAGACCTCATAGCAGCTTTCCAGGATCTGAAGAGGGCCTGCAAGGATGCTGGAGGGGGACTCTTCGTCAGGGACTGTAGTGATAGGACAAGGGACAATCTTCACTATGGGGTGTGGAGGCCCTGGAACAGGTTGCCCAAAGAAGTGGTAAATGCTCCATCCCTGCCGGTGTTCAAGGCCAGGTTGGAGCAACCTGGTCTAATGTGTGGTATCCCTGCCTGTGACAGGGGAGTTGGAACTAGATGATCTTAAGGTTCTTTCCAACCCTAACCATTTTATGATTCTATATTTCACGACTCTCCTTTTGCTTGCATGCTAAGTGGAAGCTTGGAGAGCATTTTCTGAAACCACAAGGTGACAAAAGTTTTGTCAAGGTAAGTCATGGTAAAAACTTCTGTAGTTGATAACTGCTTATTGGTGCAAGCATGGAAGAGGTCTTTCAGAGGGTAAAGGATAAATTTAAGAAAAAACTGTTTGATAGCTGCATAAATCTACCTGTTAGATAGTCTTTTGACTCAGATTGACAAAGTTAGTAGCCAAACTGATAAATCTATATTTTGGACTATTTCTCTGCATAATAGCAGAGCTACAAACTGATAGTACAGAGTGAGGAAAATATTAGTAGTAAATGAAAAAAAAAAAAATTGGCCTGGAATTAAGTGATGAGTGTATGGAGTTGGGATGAGGTTTATTAAAATTTTTTCTGAGTTACTTCATGGCAGAAAAAAAAATACATAGCATGAAAAACATTAATTATACCAAGATAATAGAAACTGTAATTATTGTACCACAGAAAAAAAAAAAGGAATAGCCCAAGGGAGAGAAGTGGGGGAAATAAAGTAATAAATGGATTTAGTGCTAACTGATTTGAAGCAAGCTAACTAAGAAAATCATTAACAATTTGGATGGAATGCAGCTTGAGGAAGCTGATTGGGATAGAAATAACAAGCTAAATAATTATCAAAACAGTTTGAGAAAAAGCCGCACAAGCAGTACTAAAGAAAACAACAAATTGATAGCAATATTACTCATGACTAAGACAACAACTTGGTTATTAAATATAGCATACTTCAGGATTTCATTGA
Organism: Coracopsis vasa; assembly: GCA_026283785.1. NCBI lineage: Eukaryota > Metazoa > Chordata > Aves > Psittaciformes > Psittacidae > Coracopsis > Coracopsis vasa. Next base: position 10,969 of record JANHGB010031678.1, read on the forward strand.
AACAGAGAATGTAGGTGTTGATTCAATATCCAGTAAAGCCAGTGGAAATATTCCTTCTGAGTAATAAAGAGCTTTGGTACAGGACCCCAGCTATTGGGTGTGTCCAGATGTCAAAGAAATGTCTTATTAAGAAAAAAGGCTCAGGAACTAAAATGAATGGAAGAAAACTACAACTTTCTCTAATTACAGATTATAGAGACTTGAGCAGTCACATGATGTTCCAAGGGCAAAACCCTTGTGTGCATCTGTGTAAGATGTTCTAATTAGAGGTCAGATTGCATATTTTTAACCAGAAATTTTGTTCCCATTTAGATGTAGAAAAGGACAATTAGTGTCAAAGTAGAGGCCATGAGTGTCATGCATTATGTAAACCAAGACTAGTGCGAATAAGAATCTGTATATTCATATATAATTATATGTACAGAGAAGCCCATTTTTTGTTTGATTCAAACTAGTTATTCTTTAAAATAAATATAAGAGTGATTCACTATTTCTCCACTATATTTCATGTGGACATTTGAAGTTTGTTAAATTCTGCACTTTTCTACTCTTAATGGCTGACTAAAGGCATTTTTGATTTAACGTTGCTCTTTCGAAATATGAATATATTATTCCTGAGTTTTCTTATTTTTCTCTGTCAATAGGATCGGAATGCTGTAGGTTTGGTAAGAAAAATAACTTCCCAATGCACGTAGAAATTAATTTATTAGTTATAGTTCTCATGGCACTTCTAAGGGTCTAGTTTATAAGCAAATAGCACTTACTAAATATTTGGATGCAAGTACTTTATTCATATGTCATATTTCAAGCAGTCAAGTTTTATCACCAGTCGCAAGATATTTGTTTTTTGTGTAAGAATCCCTACTGCTGAGACAAGTCACTACATTGAAAAACTTAGCTTCTACTCACGAAATATTTCTACCACTCTTGACCTGACGTCTTATTCTCTCAGAAACAAAAAGTTAAATAATCCCCCAATTTTTTTTATTCTTTTTTTAAAGTTTGAGCACACATTTTAACACAACTGATGACATGATTCTGAGTTTCCTGGCTGAATGATCTCACTTCTGCAGATGAGACCGTTAGAAAATTACCAATGAATACATTTTATTCACTGATTCTCTGAATTCATCTTCAAGAGAAGCAAAGATTATCCTGAGTTTACAGATAAAGAGTGTAGTAATAAGGTTACTTGTCAAAGATTAAATGTAGGTCAGACTGCCCAGATCTTCTGGCTCCTGATCTAGTGCCTTAAGCACAAGACCTTATTTGAAATTCACATATTTTAGTAAGAAAGTTGAGAGGACTTCAGAATAAAAATGACATGTCAAAGTCCAAAGTCCAAGACAAAGTCTGAATTGTGACTGCCATTAACTCTTCATGTCTCATGTCTACACTCTTACAATGAAGAGGACATTGTAAGATACTTCTTCCTGATTGTGACTAGGGATGGTAAAGCTACTCTGCCATGTTGTCTTTTATTTTAAAGCACAGTTAGGGTGATTTCAAAGTTTATTATTGTATGCCATGATTGCAAGAGATTTTTAAAATCCTTTTTTCTTTCAGATATTAACATACTGTATTAGAAAATTCAGGTTTTGATGCAATATCCTTTATTGCTATTAAAGTGAAATTTAGCTTAATATCAAGTGTTCCCTATTAAATTATTTCAATGAATTTAACTATAAGTGACAGCATCAGAATTATAATCTGCTAAGGAATTCATCACTTTTTGAACCCTGAAAACCTGTATTTTAAGAAGAATTTTACTGTAACATTTTCAGTTCTTGGAGTTCAGTAAGACATGAATTTTTAAGTAGTCAGTTTAGCACCTAAAATGAGTCTTGCCATTTGATCTGATACACCAGTGAGTTCAAAAGGAACATTTTATCTCACATTGTGTGAATATCTGAAGTAAGATCAAGTCTGAGCCTTGGAGATTAGAACAGGTTTTAATACCGGAGATCAACTGTCCCATGTCTATGGTAGTTGTTTAGTGATTCATTTTGAGTATTTACTGATTGATTGTCATAACTATGTAGGGTTATGTAGGGTTAAAACCAGGTGGTTTTCGGGTCTCATCCAGTAAAGAATAGTAGGCATCCAGAAATTCCTCTGTTGAATGAACAGAGGAACAACATAGCCATTCAATTAAGACTCTGCACACAGTGGCACAATTGAAGCAGCTCTACAAGCATTTTTACTGAATCATAAAATGCTTATGAAAATTATGGAGAAAAGGGGGATCAGAATCTCCATATCCTCACTCTCAAGCAGGAATAACAAGTGACTTTTTTTGATAGAATCACAGAATGATTTGAGTTGGAACCTTAAGGTCATTTAGTTCTAACCCCCTCCCACAGGCAGGGACACCACTCATTAGACCAGGTTGCTCAAGGCCCTGTCCAGCCTGACCTTGAACACTGCCAGGGATGGAGCATTTACCACTTCTTTGGGCAACCTTATTGTCATAGTTTAAACCCAATCAGCCATAAATCAGAGCCATGTAGCTCGCTCTCTCACTCCCCCCCTCTTTCTCCCCACTGGCTCCCAGAGGGATGGAGAGGAGAATCGAAAAGAATACAACTCCCACAGGTTGAGATAAGAACAGTTTAGTAACTAA